>MDKF010061738.1:0-18548 GCA_026770625.1 Nicotiana glauca
CCTCGAAGTCATTCTTGAACCATTAATTGTTGTTAGGTGCATTGCACGCAATGTGATATTTTTAGCTGTTAAATGCCCTAACGTTAATATGATGACTTCATTTTGTTCCTCTTTATTATCTTCATTGTAGCAGAAGGGTGGTTGGTTTGTGGTATTTTTTTTAACTGGTAACTCTTCCATACAATACAAGGTCAAAGAGCAAGGTAGTCATGGCTAGCAAAGACTTGGACACAGTTATTGATCCGTCTACGGAGATTGGTGAATCAGAATCTTAGTTAAAAGAAAAGGTATTAAGGTTGAAAGGACATATGGCCGAAATATACCATGCCTGTATTAGTGGGCGTCTTCCACCATCAATTCCTGCTCACTACACTGAAAGCCTCGTCACCATTCTGCCACTATCACAAATCCAGCTTCTGACTGCTGCTGATATATCCCCACAACCTTTTCACACTCCACCCGCCAACACCACCTCATATCCCACTCCTTTGACCATTCATGTTTTTGTAGCTCCCCCACCAGCTATTTTTCCTCGATCCTCTAGCGAGGTTGTGTTCAAAGTCCCCGATATCCAATGCTATGCTCCAAAACCAACTTCTTACGCTCCTCATTTTGAGCTTCCCGGTGAAACTGAAAAGCCTGCTAAGATAGTGGAGCAAGATGAGATATCCAGGAAGGTAAAAATCTTAGAACAATCTTTAAGAAACACGCAAGGGATAGGGAGCCAGATGAGCGTATCTTACAAAGACTTGTGCTTGTTTCCTGACATCCAACTACCTGCTGGGTTTAAGATGCCAAAGTTTGATTTGTATGATGGACATGGAGATCCCGTGGCCCATTTGAGAGGCTACTGCAGTAAGATGAGAGGGGATGGCGGGAAGGACAAATTATTCATGTGTATTTCAGTCAGAGTCTGAGTGGGGCAGCTCTGGTGTGGTACACTCGCTAAGACGCTAGCAAGTGGTACACATGGGACGATATGGCTCAAGCCTTTACCCGACACTTTCAGTACAATATAGAAATTATCCCGGATCGCATGTCCCTCCCCAAGATGGAAAAGAAGCCTAATAAAATCTTTAATAAATACAAATTCAGATGGAGAGAGCAAGCCGCCCGAGTCAATCCCCCGATAGAAGAGGACGAGATGGTCTAGTACTTTCTTCAAGCGCAAGAGCCAACTTACTTTGGGCATTTGATTTTGTTTGTGGGTAAGACTTTTAATGATATGGTAAAAATGGGAGAAATGGTGGAAGATGGGTTGAAGTCGAGCAAGATCATGAGCTATTCTGCTTTAAAATCCACAACACAAGCAATTCAGAACGGCACAAGAAACTTGCTGGGTCAGAAGGAACATGATGATGTTGCCATGGTTATCTCAGGTTCTCTACATGGTCCAATAGGTCTGACTCACCAATATACTCAGCCTCAACCTCAACCCCAACCCCAAACCTATTTCCGAGCTCCACATAATCCACCCAAGTATTATACTCTGAACAACGTACGGTCATCTGTCCAACCACTAGGTCTCTTCTCATGGCGAGCGCCAGCATCTCATAATGCACTTTTGCCATCACAACATTTTCGAGCATCCAACAACCCTAGAAAACTGGGGCATGGAGGGGAATAAAGGAAAAGAAATAGTTTCACGCCAATTGGAGAATCCTACACAAGCCAGTTTGAAAATTTAAAACATCCTGGCTTGATTGAGCCGTTCCTCGGCTATACTCCAGACCTATATGCAAAAGGTTTTAATCCTACTGTATGGTGCATGTACCACTCTAACGTCCAGGGTCATAGCATTGAAGATTGTCGTGCTTTGAAAAAGAAAATAGAAATAATAATTCAATAAGGGATAATTGTGGTCCAAGATAGTGAAACCCAGAATATCGCACATAATCCTTTACCTGCACATGATGATGCACACTTTTGTGGGGATGATGCATGGTGACAGGGAGTATGAGAATCCTCTTGGGAACTTGCTGGCTAAAGTTAATGATATTAAAGGTGGTAATGGTCTTGATAATATTGATGTGGAACTCAGTGGCTAAGATGTCAAGCTTGGTAATTGTCAAGACGCTCCTTTCTTGGCTAGCCAGGAGGAGTCCTGGTGGTTTATTTTATTTTCATTTCTATTGTCCAGGTTAGTTCAGGGTTGTAACCCAGATATTGTCTTGTGACTCAAACCCTTCTATCATTTTATTTTGCTTGTAACCCTAGTTTATTTTGCTTGTTTTGTTGTTCAAACCCTTTCACTGTCTGTCTAATACAATTTCCTATTTTCTATTATTTCTAGTCAGTTTTTGTTTAGTTCTCATTTCCTTTTATAGTCTTTTTATGTTGATTCTAGTGACATGACATGCACGCGTAATTCCCAGTTTGGTCTTAAAAGTTAATCTATTCACGAAGCAATGAAATAATTTTGAATATGATAGAGACATTTGAGGCAAATAAGTAAAGGTTTGGACATCTCAAGATCATTTAAAGCCCGAATTGTGTGAAACTGGGGCAGATAATTTGGGAAGTTAATAGGATGACACGAATTCGTTAAGGAAGAGTGCATCCCGGACAATTTGAAGCGAGCAACTTTGAGTTCAAGTGCATCTCAAGTTACGAGATAAAGCGAAGGGAATTTGCTCCGAATTGACGGAGGATATCCATTATGAAGAGGGAATCACCCAACGAGAGTTCTATACTTGACAAGGCACTAAAAAATGGAAGGCATATCAGTGATATCAATGCCAAAGCTACTTCTTTTGAGAGATGGCTCTACTTCTTATAGATCTCGAAAACCTCTGTGTCCAAGAAGTACCTTAGCATGCCAAGTTTATGTCGAAGGTGCGGCTCAGGTAAGCCTTCAATCTTGCAATCTCATCAACATCATCACCAGTGACCAGCAAAAGAAATGTTGTGCATGATCTTCCTTTTTCATTTTCAAGTTGCATGTGTTATACTTGGCATTTTCAGGGATTGGGAGGCCCTCTTTCAACTACCCAAATATGTTTATACCATTCGGTACCCCTTTTGAGTCTATGCTAATTTTTTTGACCTCCCCTTTTGGAATCAAGTTAGAGTCATAAAAAAAGTTCATGTCCCCATAGGTTTGTTTTAGAAAGTTCATTCTAAAGGAAAAGTAAAAAATAAAAAAAAAAGAAAAGAGAAAAGAGAAAAAGAAAAAAAAGAAAGAAAGAAGGAAAAAGAAAAAGAAAAAGAAAAAGAAAGGAAAATAGCAACAAAAAGTATCCTTTTGAACTACGTTCGACCTGATTCTTGTCACCACAAGATACGTTGTGATGACCAGGCCGGTCTCTCATGAGTTATCATCCTATTTTCCCCATTTCTACTTTTGTTTGCCTTAATTATTAGTTTTATATGTGATCGGGTTGGTTGGCTCGGGTTCGGATAGGTTTTGAGAAGGTTTGAGACTCGTAGTCTCTTTTAAGAAGGCTTCAGTTAGAAAAGTCAACCGAATATTGACTTATGTGTTAGAGGGATCGAATGTGAGTTTTGATGGTTCAGATAGCTTCGGGAGATGATTTGGGAATTAGGAGTGTGATCAAAATGTGCTTTGGAAGTTCGGAGTAGATTTAGGCTTGAATTGGCGAAATGGAGAAATGGAGTTTTTGGCGTTTTCTGGTTGATAGGTGAGATTTTGATATAGGGGTCACAATAAAATTCCGGAAGTTGTAGTAGCTTCATTATGACATTTGGGATGTGTGTGCAAAATTTCAGGTCATTTGGACGAGGTTTGGTTAGGTTTATTTTTTATCAAATGCGGAATGCGGAAGAATTTAGAACCTTAAGCTTGAATTTGATGAGTTTTTGTGATTTTGATGTTGTTTGAGGTGTTTTGAAGATTGATACAAGATTGAATAAGGTTACAGAATATGTTTGTGCTTTTGGTTAAGGTCCTGGGGGCCTCAGGGTGATTTTGGATAGTTGACGGGGAGTTTGAAGAATTAGTGCAGCTGATGTAGTTTTGCTGCTTCTGGTATATCCGCACCTGCGGATAGGGAACCGCAGGAGCGGCGCCTCACATGCTAAGGAAGAGCCGCAGAAGCGGCTAGAGGAACGATTGGTCAAGAACCGCAGAAGCAGCTAGGAGTACCGCATCTGCGACTCCGCAAATGCGGGAGTGTAATCGTAGATGCGGGCAACGGGGAAACTTAAGTGATTTTCGCAAAAGCGGACCAAGAAACCGTAAATGCGGTACCGCAGATGTGGTGGGAGGACCGCAGATACGGAAATGTCTGGTCAGATGATAATAAATTCCTCTTTCGCGATTTTCAGAGGGTTTCTCACTTTTAAAACAAAATTCTGAAGCTTTGGGTGACTTTGAAGAGAAAAATCATTGTTCTTCGTTGAGGTAAGGATTTTGGACCCTAAAAGTTGATTATTTGTGATTAAGGAAAGAAAATATCAGTGTAAATTCATGAAAATCAGTAGAAAAGGTGGAATTAGGGCTTGAGATTATGAGACCTTTCAGGGATGATTTGAGGGGTCAAATGAACTCCGATTTTCGAGTTCTTTATATGTATGGACTCGTCAGATGATGAAGAAAATTTTGGTATAAATTTTGTCCTGTTCTGAGATGCGGGCCCAGGGGACGGGTTTTGATTGATTGCGGATTTTGTGCTTAAAAATCGATATTTTTCAATTGGAATTCATTCGTTTAGCATAATTTAATGATAAAAATCTGAACCTCATAGATTTGGAGAACTTAAAAGTCATTTAGAAGGGCAAAGGCATTGCAAGTTAGATTTCGGGCCGGATTGAGGTGAATAATAATTTTAAATGTTGTCCTGAAGGTATGAAACCCCAGAATTTCAAAGCGTACGACTATGTTGAGGTGACTTACACGCTAGATGACGAGCGTGGGGTAGAGCACCATTGCAGATTGTATATTAGTCCATCCCGGATGATTATTTTACTGTGTATTTGATCGTTAATTATTTAATATTATAATATTTTGGGCTAAATGCCATATGTGGCTTTCGTGCCAGCTGTTTGAACCCTTAGGGGATTATTACATGATATTTTCCTCACTGATTGATTTCATACTGGAGCTCAGTCATACTATATTTTACTATTTTAAAGACTCGGCTATATTATTTTGGTTTAAACACATTTAATGATATTTTCAAAGGTATTTGAGCTGAGCTTCATATTTTACTATGGCCCGAGGGGCTTATGGGATTCTGACTGAGTAAGGTCTAGGGCTTGTGTTGTGAGGATACATTTAGGTCGGGCTGCACGCCGCAGTAGTGATACATTAATTATGATAATGAGACCGAGGGACTAAGATTGTACGCCACGAGGTGGCTTCAGATTTATATGAGGTCGAGAGTCTGTTTATGATGCCATGAGATGGCTTGATTATGCGCTTGGGCCGTAAGGGGCCCTTCCCGGAGTCTGTACACCCCTAGTGAGTGCAGGTATCTTTTGTGATTTTAAATATAGCCCGATGGGCTGATTCTGTTGTTACTGTGCCTGAGGGGCAGTTATTATGTGTTTTTACTTTTTAGTTATTTTCCTGTATACTGTTAACTACTTAAGAGATGTTTATGAAATTTCATTGTTTAATTATATTTACTGATTTGTTATGCCTCTTGTAGTTTAATGTTGTGCCTTACGTGGTTTTATATTACTCGGTCTTTATTAATTTTTATTACTCACTGAGTTGGAGTACTCACTTTACTCCCTGTACTCCTGTGTGCAGATTCGGGCGCTATAGGTTCTACTCTTGAGGGTTGATAGTTCCAGCAGGTCTTCGGAGAAAAGAGATTTTTACAATTTCTGACGACCACATTTCAATTGCATCAATGCAAATAAATATTTTGTGATGTTCCGTGTGCTAAGTTTGTTGGCTGCTTATCTTAAAAGTTTACTTGGCCTTATCTTTAGTAAGCATAAGAACTCAAAGAGATCTGAATCAGTTCCAGTGCAATATGCTATATCCAGATTTAATAGCCTCTTTGTTGGTTGATGGAAGACCCATTTATCATAAGTTCTAATATGTTTGTTGAAAGCAAAATACCCTCATTGATGATAAGTTAAGCAAACAAGTCTCTGAGGTTGAACTAATTTCTTCATCCGAATCACCTACACTAACTGACCTGTATCTAAGTTTTGGGCATATATTCCCCTGTTACTGTTTAATTAGGAAAGTTATCCTTCGATAATATAGTTCTTTTTTTTAGGTAGCAAGAAAATGTGATAGTAAATATTAATAAGGGGAAGTTGTTTTTCTTTTTTTCTGTTTTTTTTTTTTTGGTGGGTCATTGAGGTGGTTTTATTTGTAGACATGTAATTTTTGACCCTCCCCAAAATTTTACATATTTTAGTATTTAAATATTTAGTTTAGATCTAAGATATCTATTTTAACTAGCTTTGACTCTTTTACTTAATTTTATTACAAAAATAAAAAAATACAAAAAAAAATTCATTAATGTTTGGTAGTCATACTATTTTACCAGGATTTTTATTTTTATATAATCTTGACAAAAATACCAAAATAGTTTCATAATATAATATTATTTATTTTAATTAATTAAAATTAGTTTTATACATTATATTGTAAATTTTATATTATTTTTAGAAGAAAGAGTATGAAATTTGATGCTAATTTTATTTGGTGTTAATTTAAGAGGTCCAAGAGATGACCCAATTATAAAGCTCAATACCCTTAAACCGATAAAGAAAAACCTAAAATAAACCCTCTTAATTAAAAAAAAACCCTAGACAACCTTCAGATCCCTTCTTCTACGCACAAGACAAAAGCCCTAAACTCCACTAAAACAATCAGTCGTTCCCTCTTCTAAACACACCCTAAGCTTCTTCTTCTTCAACCCTTAATAGACCCAACTCCACCACCCTTACACCACCAAGCCACCAGCAACTCCGCACACACCCCCCGTTGCCAAAAACATACATACACACATAGAGATAGAGGGTGATATAGTGAGAAACAAACAGAGAGGACAACCGAAAAACCACCCCAAATTCTCCAGAAACCATCCGCCTCTCCCTCCGATGTCTACTAACAGAACCGCTGAAAATCTGCTCTAATTGTCCCCTCTTTCATCTCTAGTGAAACGGGAAACTGAGGTTCAAGAAAAACCAGCCAATACCTCCATTAACACCGCACACAAACACCATGAACACAACATAAAATTGATTTTCTGCTGTCAAATCCCTCTTCGTCGATGAACTTAGTTTTCCCGGCGAAAATTCCGGTGGCATCAGTCATCTATTTCAGTCATCATTGAAGATTCAAGGTTGATTGATTGGGGTGCTGCTTGAAGTTGTTTTGTTCGAATTCCGTCCGTCTCCAATTTAGGCTTTAGTAGTTGGCTTATGTTGCTCGTGTAATTGCTGAAAATTTCAGTTAATTGAAGCTTTAATTTCCGGTCTGTTTTTCTTTTTTTCCTTTTTACTTGCTTTGATATTGAAGTTCAATGTGACTGAGTGCCCCGTTTGCTTGGTTTCAACGTTCTCTATCGGATTCCAACCCGATTTGTGGTTGTATAGATCTCTTGGTGTCACCTTTAGTCTTAGACATGCTTCGAACATGTTTAATTCATTTTGGTTATTGTATGAAGGATTAGTGATGTGCTCTTCATGATTTTCATGAATATCCCTGTCTGTTTGGTTGATTTTGAGCTTAAAATGTAGTCGTAGTGTAATAATAAGTAATTTGAACGATGATCGTGCTGAAAGAGGATTCTGTAACTACGGATGTGAACAATGACAGAATAGATAATTTAGAGGTAGTTGATTCGCATTTGAGAGTAAGTGATAGTTCAAGTTCAAATATTTTGTTCAATTTAGCCGAGTTAGTGATAAAAGTTGTTGGATTTCAAGTGAATATGTTAGTCTTGTTACTATGCTGATTAAGGATCACATTTTGATGGTTTCTTCTTTTCTGTTAAAACATGCCAATATTTTAGTTGAAGTCTAAGGACAATATGAATTCATGCTAACTCCATGCTCGATTGATTTGTTTCTACATTTATCAACATTCCTTGACTAAAATTTTGGCATTCTTTGTAAGGATTGTGTTTAACGGTTTACTTAGAAGGATGTCAGGAAACGAAATGAATCAAAAGTAGGATCTCTCATTTAGTTTTGTTTCATTTGTTTATGTTATTACTTAATCTCTAGGAATATGCTTAGGCCGAACACACGTGGGTATGAAAACTTTTAGACGTGTAAATGAATTATTGTGACTATAGGTATGGTTTCCGTAGCATAATCATGATACGTAATCCCCAATTTGAGTATCCGTTTCATGTGACTCAACCAAAACTTCTAATAATAATAAAAATAAATATGTTGTAAATCCCGGTGCATTTCATGTGATGCGATTTGCAAAATGTACCAAAACGACAAGTGTACGACAAGCATGACTTGTTCTAGAATAATTCTATAAATAATTAAAAAGAGGTTTTAAAAAGGTTAAAAATGCACAATATGTTCTAAATATATAATAAACAGATAGTTAGGCCAATCATTAATAGTTGGGAGACCGTTCTTAAACCCTAGAACTCGAGAATGCCTAATACCTTCTCCTAGGTTAACAGAATTCCATACCGAATTTATGTGTTTTGCGGACGTAAAATAGAGTCAAACTTCCTCGATTTAGGATTTTAAATCTGTAACTTAGGACACCATAAATCATCCCAAGTGGCGATTCTAAATTTGAATATAAATAATCCTGTTTCGATTATTGTCACTTAAATTGGGAAAACTCCCTATCCCTCTCGGGAAAAAAGGAGGCGTGACAACTTTGGCGCCTCTGCTGGGGATCAGAACCCAGAATCTGTGGTTCAAGGTTCAGAATTCGAGATTAGAATATCTATTATAGTTGTCTTTATTTATTATCTAATTTTTACATGTTTTAGCCTAATGTGCTAAATGTCACTTTTTACCACTTTGATATTGTTTGAACTGTATACAAATTGTTAAGAAACCCTCCTCCCTTTGAGTCTTCTAAATCATCTAGGAAGTGTGCACTTCGTGTAACTTCTTTTCTGTTAGAGTCATATCCCAATTTTAGAACGAGGTTCGGATAAGTTACAAAGCCGGTGAAGCTTCTGTATTCCCGGTACGCTGCCCCCCTCGACTCGAGTTGTTCGCTCGGGTAAGTCAGGTCTAGAACAATACACCCAGGTTTTAAACCTAGAATAACATAGCCTCATGCCGGATCCCCTATAGAAACGTTTGTTTGCATCACATGCATTTGACTTAGGAGGCTCAACACATGGGTTGGGTCCGTCTAGGACAGGTGTACCCAAAAATAAAAGATTATCCTGATGCATTTTATGTTCCACATGTTGCATTCTTCAAGGGTAAATAGGTCATCTGGTGGACCAATGATGATTGATGGTAAATGAGAAAGAAAAGCGGGTGAAGTGTAAAAATGAAGCATGTAAGTCCCAATTATACTTTTCTTTGCAATATTATTTTTTAAAAGAAAAAACCCAAAAGAAATTTGGAAATGAAAATTCCAAAAAGATTCTTCACTTTTCCATCTTTTTAAAAAAAAATACAAAAAAATATGTTTTCTCCAAATTAGTTAATTTTTTTATTACTTTTCATTATTTCTTGCCCGTATCCAATCTTTCCGAACTACGCATACCTGATTCTCGTCTTTCGGTGCTGGATACGTAGGAAACACACATAGGGTCTGATCTTCTTATTGAGTCTTAGGTTCTTGGCTTCGGTGGTCGTAGCCAAATCGTGTATCTCGGGCCACTTTTGGCCACATCAACCATTTTGCAAAATAGGGCTATTTTCACAAAGTGGCTCGTTTAATTGTGTCTAGAGAGTCTTCAATCCATAATTAGGTGTCTCTTTAATTTAAGGTCCGTCCTTGTCGAATTTTCATGTCTAGCCGCTTTTGGTCACATAGGCCATTTTGCAAAATATGACTATTTTCGCAAAAGTGGTTCAATTAACCCATGTCTTAGAGTCCTAAGTCCACAACAAGGTGTCCTTTCTGTTTAAGGTCTATTCTATTAAATTTGCATTCTTAGCCATTTTTTGGCCACATAGGCCATTTCTACAAAATGGGTTATTTTTGCAAAGTAATTTTTCCATGTCTTAGTGGTCATTTTTGTTGAGTTTGCACTTCTCGCCATATTTTGGCCACGTAAGCTATTTTGCAAAAAATAGCAACAATCATATCTTGCATGTGTCCAATAGGAAGTTTTATTGTCTCACATAATGTACTAAATCTTTAACTTTATTTGGTCTTAGTTTTTTCATATAGGTGTAGATCTACTTGCCGGAGTTTGAGCATGATGGACACCCCAGGACCATCCAGTCAAGACCGTTGCAACCTGGAGTTGCTTAAGGATTTGTTTCTATTTTTATTTTTATTTTTTCATTCTTTTTTTGTTATCTTGTACTTTATAGTCATGTTTTGTAGTACTGATTCTGTTAGTTGGTGCCAGAGTTTTTCATAGTATAGCTAAGTTTTTGATAACTTTATCATATTTCTTGTTTTATATTTGAAAATCGAAAATGAGTTGTAAATGAAAAATCCATAAAAGATTTTTGTTTCTTAGTTTATTTTGTCCATTACTTTTCCAAAACTATGCTTGGTCTGATTCATGAGGGATATGATACGTAGGCAGCCTACATAAGGTTCGATTGAATTATTTTTTTAAAATTAAAAGAAAAAAAAGAAGGATGAAATTATGGGATGTGAGAAATGAGGTGAAAGGAAAGAGTGATAATTGAAAAAAAGATGAAGCAAACTAAGCAAGCCAAGAAGTGCTAGAAAAGAAAAGAAAAGAGAAGATTGAAATGAACAAATTGGGATGATGCCAAGTGAACTTGTGATCCTCGAAGTCATTCTTGAACCATTAATTGTTGTTAGGTGCATTGCACGCAATGTGATATTTTTAGCTGTTAAATGTCCTAACGTTAATATGATGACTTCATTTTGTTCCTCTTTGTTATATTCATTGTAGCAGAAGGGTGGTTGGTTTGTGGTTGTTTTAACTAGTAACTCTTCCATACAATACAAGGTCAAAGAGCAAGGTAGTCATGGCTAGCAAAGACTTGGACACAATTATTGATCCGTCTATGGAGATCGGTGAATCAGAATCTTAGTTAAAAGAAAAGGTATTACGGTTGAAAGGACAGATGGCCGAAATATACCAAGCCTGGATTAGTGGGCGTCTTTCACCATCAATTCCTGCTAACTACACTGAAAGCCTCGTCACCATTCTGCCACTATCACAAATCCAGCTTCCCACTGCTGCTGATATATCCCCACAACCTTTTCACACTCCACCCGCCAACACCACCTCATATCCCGCTCCTTTTCCATTCATGTTTTTGTAGCTCCTCCACCAGCTATTTTTCCTCGATCCTATTGCGAGGTTGTGTTCAAAGTCCCCGATATCCAATGGTATGCTCCAAAACCAACTTCTTACGCTCTTCATTTTGAGCTTCCCGGTGAAACTGAAAAGCCTGCTAAGATAGTGGAGCAAGATGAGATATCCAGGAAGGTGAAAATATTAGAGCAGTCTCTAAGAAACACGCAAGGGATAGGGAGCCAGATGAGCGTAGCTTACAAAGACTTGTGCTTGTTTCCTAACATCCAACTACCTGCTGGGTTTAAGATGCCAAAGTTTGATTTGTATGATGGACATGGAGATCCCGTGGCCCATTTGAGAGGCTACTGCAGTAAGATGAGAGGGGATGGCGGGAAGGACAAATTATTCATGTGTATTTCAGTCAGAGTCTGAGTGGGGCAGCTCTGGTGTGGTACACTCGCTAAGACGCTAGCAAGTGGTACACATGGGACGATATGGCTCATGCCTTTGCCCGACACTTTCAGTACAATAAAGAAATTATCTCGGATCGCATGTCCCTACCCAAGATGGAAAAAAAAGCCAAATAAAAGCTTTAAGAAATACGAATTTAGATGGAGAGAGCAAGCTGCCCGAGTCAATCCCCCGATAGAAGAGGACGAGATGGTCTAGTACTTTCTTCAAGCGCAAGAGCCAACTTACTTTGGGCATTTGATTTTGGTTGTGGATAAGACTTTTAATGATATGGTAAAAATGGGAGAAATGGTGGAAGATGGGTTGAAGTCGAGCAACATCATGAGCTATTCTGCTTTAAAAGCCACAACACAAGCAATTCAGAACGATACAAGAAGCTTGCTGGGTCAGAAGAAACATGATGATGTTGCCATGGTTATCTCAGGTTCTCTACATGGTCCAATAGGTCTGACTCACCAATATACTCAGCCTTAACCCCAACCCCAAACCTATTTCTGAGCTCCACATAATCCACCCAAGTATTATCCTCTGAACAACGTCCGGTCATCTGTCCAACCACTGGGTCTCTACTCATGGCGAGCACCAGCATCTCATAATGCACTTTTGCCATCACAACATTTTCGAGCATCCAACAACCCTAGAAAACTGGGCATGGAGGGGAATAAAGGAAAAGAAATAGTTTCACGCCAATTGGAGAATCCTACACAAGCCAGTTTGAAAATTTAAAACATCCTGGCTTGATTGAGCCATTCCTCGGCTATACTCAAGACCTATATGCAAAAGGTTTTGATCCTAATGTATGGTGCATGTACCACTCTAACATCCAGGATCATAGCATTGAAGATTGTCGTGCTTTGAAAAAGAAAATAGAAAGAATAATTCAATAAGGGATAATTGTGGTCCAGGACAGTAAAACCCAGAATATCGCGCATAATCCTTTATCTACACATGATGATGCACACTTTTGTGGGGATGATGCATGGTGACAGAGAGTATGAGAATCCTCTTGGGAACTTGCTGGCTAAAGTTAATGATATTAAAGGTGGTAATGGTCTTGATAATATTGATGTGGAACTCAGTGGCTAAGATGTCAAGCTTTGTAATTGTCAAGACGCTCCTTTCTTGGCTAGCCAGGAGGAGTCCTGGTGGTTTATATTATTGTCATTTCTATTGTCCTGGTTAGTTCAGGGTTGTAACCCAAATATTGTCTTGTGACTCAAACCCTTCTATCATTTTATTTTGCCTTGCTCGTTTATCGTAGTAGCTCATTTATTGTTGTCAAGGTTTGTTCCAAGGTTGTAACCCTAGTTTATTTTGCTTGTTTTGTTGTTCAAACACTTTCACTGTCTGTCTAATACAATTTCCTATTTTCTATTATTTCTAGTCAGTTTTTGTTTAGTTCTCATTTCCTTTTATAGTCTTTTTATATTGATTCTAGTGACATGACATGCACGCGTAATTCCCAGTTTGGTCTTAAAAGTTAATCTAATCACGAAGCAATGAAATAATTTTGAAGATAATAAGAAATTTGAGGCAAATAAGTAAAGGTTTGGACATCTCAAGATCATTTAAAGCCCGAATTGTGTGAAACTGGGGCAAATAATTTGGGAAGTTAATAGGATGACACGAATTCGTTAAGGAAGAGTGCATCCCGGACAATTTGAAGCGAGCAACTTTGAGTTCAAGTGCATCTCAAGTTACGAGATAAAGCGAAGGGAATTTGCTCCGAATTGACGGAGGATATCCATTGTGAAGAGGGAATCACCCAACGAGAGTTATGTACTTGACAAGGCACTAAAAAATGGAAGGCATATCAGTGATATCAATGCCGAAGCTGCAAAAGAAATGTTGTGCATGATCTTCCTTTTTCATTTTCAAGTTGTATGTGTTATACTTGGCATTTTCAAGGATTGGGAGGCCCTCTTTCAACTACCCAAACACTTTATACCATTCGGTATCCCTTTTGAGTCTATGCTAATTTTCTTGACCTCCCCTTTTGGAATCAAATTAGAGTCATAAAAAAAGTTCATGTCCCCACAGGTTTGTTTTAGAAATTTCATTCTAAAGGAAAAGTAAAAAAGAAAAGGAAAAAAAAAAAGAGAAAAGAGAAAAAGAAAAAAAAAGAAAGAAAGAAGGAAAAATAAAAAGAAAGGAAAATAGCAACAAAAAGTATCCTTTTGAACTACGTTCGACCTGACTCTTGTCACCACAAGATACGTTGTGACGACCAGGCCGGTCTCTCATGAGTTATCGTCTTATTTTCCACATTTCTACTTTTGTTTGCCTTAATTATTGGTTTTATATGTGATCGGGTTGGTTGGCTCGGGTTCGGATAGGTTTTGAGAAGGTTTGAGACACGTAGTCTCTTTTAAGAAGGCTTCAGTTAGAAAAGTCAACCGAATATTGACTTATGTGTTAGAGGGCTCGAATATGAGTTTTGATGGTTCAGATAGCTTCGGGAGATGATTTGGGAATTAGGAGTGTGATCAAAATGTGCTTTGGAGGTTCGGAGTAGATTTAAGCTTGAATTGGCGAAATGGAGTTTTTGGCGTTTTCTGGTTGATAGGTGGAGATTTTGGTATAGGGGTCACAATAAAATTTCGGAAGTTGTAGTAGCTTAATTATGACATTTGGGATGTGTGTGCGAAATTTCAGGTCATTTGGACGAGGTTTGGTTAGGTTTTTTTTTTATCAAATGCGGAATGCGAAAGAATTTAGAACCTTAAGCTTGAATTTGATGAGTTTTCGTGATTTTGATGTTGTTTGAGGTGTTTTGAAGATTGATACAAGTTTGAATAAGGTTACAGAATATGTTTGTGCTTTTGGTTAAGGTCCTGGGGGCCTCAGGGTGATTTTGGATAGTTGACGGGGAGTTTGAAGAATTAGTGCAGCTGATGTAGTTTTGCTGCTTCTGGTATATCCGCACCTGCAGATAGGGAACTGCAGGAGTGGCGCCGCACATGCGAAGGAAGAGCCGCAGAAGCGGCTAGAGGAACGATTGGTCAAGAACCACAGAAGCAGCTAGGAGTACCGCATCTGCGACTCCGAAAATGCGGGAGTGTAATCGCAGATGCGGGCAACGGGGAAACTTAAGTGATTTTCGCAAAAGCGGACCAAGAAACCGCAAATGCGGTACCGCAGATGTGGTGGGAGGACCGTAGATACGGAAATGCCTTGTCAGATTATAATAAATTCCTCCTTCGCGATTTTCAGAGGATTTCTCACTTTTAAAACGAAATTTTGAAGCTTTGGGCGACTTTGAAGAGAGGAAATCATTGTTCTTCATTGAGGTAAGGATTTTGGACCCTAAAACTTGATTATTTGTGATTAAGGAAGGAAAATATCAGTGTAAATTCATGAAAATCAGTAGAAAATGTAGAATTAGGGCTTGAGATTATGAGACCTTTCAGGGATGATTTGAGGGGTCAAATAAACTCCGATTTTCAAGTTCTTTATATGTATGGACTCGTCAGATGATGAAGAAAATTTTGGTATAAATTTTGTCCAGTTCTGAGATGCGGGCCCGGGGGACGGGTTTTGATTGATTTCGGATTTTGTGCTTAAAAATCGATATTTTTCAATTGGAATTCATTCGTTTAGCATAATTTAATGATAAAAATCTAAACCTCGTAGATTTGGAGCACTTAAAAGTCGTTTAGAAGGGCAAAGGCATTGCAAGTTAGATTTCGGGCCAGATTGAGGTGAGTAATAATTTTAAATGTTGTCCTGAAGGTATGAAATCGCAGAATTTCAAAGCGTACGACTATGTTGAGGTGACTTACATGCTAGATGATGAGCGTGGGGTAGAGCACCATTGCAGATTGTGAATTAGTCCATCCCGGATGATTATTTTACTGTGTATTTGATCGTTAATTATTTAATATTATATTATATTGGGCTAAATGCCATATGTGGCCTTCGTGCCAGCTGTTTGAACCCTTAGGGGATTATTACATGATATTTTCCTCACTGATTGATTTTATACTGGAGCTCAGTCATACTATATTTTACTATTTTAAAGACTCGGCTATATTATTTTGTTTTAAACACATTTAATGATATTTTCAAAGGTATTTGAGCTGAGCTTCATATTTTACTATGGCCCGAGGGGCTTATGGGATTCTGACTGAGTAAGGTCGAGGGCTTGTGTTGTGAGGATACATTTGGATCGGGCTGTACGCCGCAGTAGTGATACATTAATTATGATAATGAGACCGAGGGCCTGAGATTGTACGCCATGAGGTGGCTTCAGATTTATATGAGGTCGAGAGTCTGTTTATGATGCCACAAGATGGCTTGATTATGCGCTTGGGCCGTAAGGGGCCCTTCCCGGAGTCTGTACACCCCTAGTGAGTGCAGGTATCTTTTGTGATTTTAAATATAGCCCGATGGGCTGATTCTGTTGTTACTGTGCCTGAGGGGCAGTTATTATGTGTTTTTACTTTTTAGTTATTTTCCTGTATACTGTTAACTACTTAAGAGATGTTTATGAAATTTCATTGTTTAATTATATTTACTGATTTGTTATGCCTCTTGTAGTTTAATGTTGTGCCTTACGTGGTTTTATATTACTCGGTCTTTATTAATTTTTATTACTCACTGAGTTGGAGTACTCACTTTACTCCCTGTACTCCTGTGTGCAGATTCGGGCGCTACAGGTTCTACTCTTGAGGGTTGATAGTTCCAGCAGGTCTTCGGAGAAAAGAGATTTTTACAATTTCTGACGACCACATTTCAATTGCATCAATGCAAATAAATATTTTGTGATGTTCCGTGTGCTAAGTTTGTTGGCTGCTTATCTTAAAAGGTTACTTGGCCTTATCTTTAGTAAGCATAAGAACTCAAAGAGATCTGAATCAGTTCCAGTGCAATATGCTATATCCAGATTTAATAGCCTCTTTGTTGGTTGATGGAAGACCCATTTATCATAAGTTCTAATATGTTTGTTGAAAGCAAAATACCCTCATTGAGGATAAGTTAAGCAAACAAGTCTCTGAGGTTGAACTAATTTCTTCATCCGAATCACCTACACTAACTGACCTATATCTAAGTTTTGGGCATATATTCCCCTGTTACTGTTTAATTAGGAAAGTTATCCTTCGATAATATAGTTCTTTTTTTTTAGGTAGCAAGAAAATGTGATAGTAAATATTAATAAGGGGAAGCTGTTTTTCTTTTTTTCTTTTTTTTTTTGGTGGGTCATTGAGGTGGTTTTATTTGTAGACATGTTATTTTTGACCCTCCCCAAAGTTTTACATATTTTAGTATTTAAATATTTAGTTTAGATCTAAGATCTCTATTTTAACTAGCTTTGACTCTTTTACTTTATTTTATTACAAAAATAAAAAATACAAAAAAAATTTCATTAATGTTTGGTAGTCATACTATTTTACTACGATTTTTATTTTTATATAATCTTGACAAAATACCAAAATAGTTTCATAATATAATATTATTTATTTTAATTAATTAAAATTAATTTTATACATTATATTGTAAATTTTATATTATTTTTAGAAGAAAGAGTATGAAATTTGATGCTAATTTTATTTGGTGTTAATTTAAGAGGTCCAAGAGATGACCCAATTATAAAGCTCAATACCCTTAAACCGATAAAGAAAAACCTAAAATAAACCCTCTTGATAAAAAAAAAACCCTAGACAACCTTCAAATCCCTTCTTCTACACACAAGACAAAAGCCCTAAACTCCACTAAAACAATCAGTCGTTCCTTCTTATAACACACCCTAAGCTTCTTCTTTTTCAACCCTTAATAGACCCAACTCCACCACCCTTACACCACTAAGCCACCAGCAACTCCGCACACACCCCCCATTGCAAAAAACATACATACACACATAGAGATAGAGGGTGATATAGTGAGAAACAAACAGAGAGGACAACCGAAAAACCACCTCTAGTTCTCCAGAAACCATCCGCCTCTCCCTCCGTTGTCTACCACCAGAACCGCTGAAAATCTGCTCTAATTGTCCCCTCTTTCATCTCTAGTGAAACGAGAAACTGAGGTTCAAGAAAAACCAGCCAATACCTCCATTAACACCGCACACAAACACCATGAACACAACATAAAATTGATTTTCTGCCGTCAAATCCCTCTTTGTCGATGAACTTAGTTTTCCGGCGAAAATTCCGGTGGCATCAGTCATCTATTTCAATCATCATTGAAGATTCAAGGTTGATTGATTGGGGTGCTGCTTGAAGTTGTTTTGTTCGAGTTTCGTCCGTCTCCAATTTCGGCTTTAGTACTTGGCTTATGTTGCTCGTGTAATTGCTGAAAATTTCAGTTAATTGAAGCTTTAATTTCAGGTCTGTTTTTCTTTTTTTCCTTTTTACTTGCTTTGATATTGAAGTTCAATGTGACTGAGTGCCCCGTTTGCTTGGTTTCAACGTTCTCTATCGGATTCCAACCCGATTTGTGGTTGCATAGATCTCTTGGTGTCACATTTAGGCTTAGACCTGCTTCGAACATGTTTAATTCAGTTTGGTTATTGTATGAAGGATTAGTGATGTGCTCGTCAGGATTTTCACGAATATCCCTGTCTGTTTGGTTGATTTTGAGCTTAAAATATAGTCGTAGTGTAATAATAAGTAATTTGAACGATGATCGTGCTGAAAGAGGATTCTGTAACTACGGATGTGAACAATGACAGAATAAATAATTCAGAGGTAGTTGATTCGCATTTGAGAGTAAGTGATAGTTCAAGTTCAAATATTTTGTTCAATTTAGCCG
>MU714251.1:0-57568 GCA_026770625.1 Nicotiana glauca
ACAACGCCAGTTTTTCTGGCGTTGTATCTGCCAGGACTGGTACAACGCCAGAAAAACTGGCGTTGTACATTAACGATGTTAATGTACAACGCCAGCTTTTCTGGCGTTGTATATAGTATGGTTTTTTTTTTTTTAACTTAAAAAGGTTTTTTGACTTTGAAATACACCTATTTAGGTTCCCAGCTCTCTCCAGAACTTGTCTGCAGTTTCATGTAGGGATCTTTACATATATAGGATGTCAGTTCATTTATTCTAATCGGTATATATTTGGCTCAAAAGTTAAGAGTATATTTTGTAAGCTAGAAAATAATAAAAAATATGAAAGAGTAAATTGTAATCAAATATAATAGACCCAGAGATGTAAGAATGATGTTATTGTTGTAGATCTAATATTGTTTTTTGAATTTCAATATTCTAATGAAGTTTTTCTATCTTCAAATCAGAATAGTAAAATTCAGAAGGAGTAGAAAACTACACAGGTTTTAATCTCCACAAACAAAATACAAAATAAAATAAACTAATTTCCATACGATTGTTATCCAAATTGTGTTGTAATAAATAATAAAACAGTAAACTTTCTGAAAAAACAGAAAGAGAAAATTAGTAGAACTAGAACGATAAAATAAATTCTGAAAAATAATATAGGAACAAATCGAGTCCACTGAATACACGGTGTGTCCTTAAGGAAATTATTCCCCTCAAGTATCAGAGGTGCTGGAATATCAGGATAGAACGATTTAACTCACCCGGAGTGTTGGTACCATAAACGCCGATGAACAACGAACCACTCGAAGGCTGTAAAATACACTGACATTTTTTATGTGAAGAAGAAGAAGAAGATCAGAAAATTTCATAAGTAAAGATTTTGGGATTCAAGGAATATTTTGTAGACCATTTGGCACTGTTTCTGAAAAGGTTTGTAACCTTTCAGAAACAGCCATAGCTGTTGGAACAGGTGTGAAACATAAATATTGGGGGAAACAACGACTACGATGCGAGGCTTGCCTTCTTCTTAACTCTTTAAAAGCTAGAAGAAGAGCAATTGTATATATACCCATCAAAATCATTTTCTTCCTCCAGTATGGGAGAATGTCCTTTGCCAAGGAGGGAAACTCAAATATTTCATTTTTCCTTCATTTTCCGTTCACCCTTTTTATGTTACAGAAGCTTAAAAGCCCAACATTATGGTATCATGAAACAACAACAAAGGGTACATACAAGTCACAATTATGGTAAATTTTTATGCGCATTTACACAACTAGTTTCAATCGACTCTAATTTTGTGGGGACTTGTTTAGCTATTTTGTTTTTGAAGCATCCACATACGTTGTTTGTCAGTTGGCTTAGAAGATTTTCTGCAGCAACAAAAAATGAAACTTTGACATCTCCCTTAACAGAGAGTATACTTATAAGCAAATTAGCTCTTCGGGGACATCTAAATCGAGAAATGTGCCAAATTATTTTGTGTTTCAAAAATAATCCTTATCTTGAGAAGAGGATGAGGTGATAGGAAAGTGAACATAATATTTTTTAAAACAAACGTTATTTCCAAGCACAAACCTGTCGAAGAAAAAGGCTAAAACTGAAGTATGAAAAGAATGTGAACAACAGGATGCTTAAATTTCTTTAACGACCTGCCTTTTTGACCGGAGACTCTGGTCTTTTCCAAGTCTTAGATTGAGAATCTTTGGTGTTCAGTTCTCTGCCAAGGTACTTTATTTAGTTTCTTTTTAATAGCATGTTTGGCTTAGCTTTTAAAATTAATTTATTTTGAGAAGTACTTCTGTCAAAAGAATTTTTTGAAAAAATACAATTGGTAAGAAATAATTTGTGTTTGACTAATTAATTTAAAAAATACTTTTTAGCAGTAATTAGTATTTGGCCAAGCTTTTGAAAACTGCTTCTAAGTGTATTTTTCTCAAAAGTACTTTTAAGATAAGTATTTTTGGAGATAAACTACTTTTTTCTGCTTCTTCACAAAAGTACTTTTTTTTTCCTTCCAAAAGTTTGGCCAAACACCTCTTTTTTGGTCAAAAGTGCTTTTGGCAAAAAAAAAATTTACATCGATAGATTCCGGAATTTATGAGGGATATGTGAGTTCACACTCATGAACAGTAACATAATACTCTGTTTTCTCCGGTAAATTATATCCATTACCAAAAAATTCTAGTTTCTGCGGATGATTCAAGCAAAAAGGGAGCCTTGGAGTAACGGTAAGTTGTTTCCGTATAATCTGTAGGTTACAGGTTCGAGTTGTGGAATCAGTTACTAATGTTTGCATCAAGGGTATGAGTGTTAAGGGGCCTGGCCGGGCTAGAGAAAAGGGAACCGGTTGGTTTCAGTACCGGTCAAGTTACCGGCTACAATTTACCAGGTTTACCGGTTTCGGGCTTAGCCGGTGCTAAATTGAACCAGAACGGTTCTGGGTCTAATGGGTCAGGCCGTTTTTATTCAATTTTTTTTGTATTTTGTATAAGAATCGTAACTTATATTAAGATAAAGTAAAAATATAAAACACTAAAAACTAACGTATAAAAAGAATGTTTGAATAAATTTAAAAGACTTTAAAAGCCTTATATTTGCAATTTTGAATAAAAAAGTTAAAAACTTCAAAGGTTTTAAAAGCCTTATAATTGAAAATTTCATTTATGAATTTAAGATAATACAATGAACATGAAAAAAAAATTAACTTATAATTTGCAAGTTCTTCTTTTAATTTAAACTTACAAATTAAAGTTTACATATTACAATAACTAAATTAAATAAAAAGGAATAAATTCAAATTTAAATTATTAATTATAATCTTCAAACTTCAAAGATTTTGTATTGCCTTAGTAAGTTCTTCATAATCAATATGACCTTCTTGGCCACATATGAAGTGTTGGAATTGAATTATAAAATTTGAAAATTGAAATTAAGTGGCTACATAAAAATATTTAATAAGACCAATATGTAAGGATCAAACTTCAAAGGCTTTCATTTCATATTTTCATTGCATAATAATACTTCAAATTAACTTGTGTGATAAATTAACACATTAAGCTTAAATAAGTAATAAATTCAAAATAACATAAATTGTCTCAAATCAACTTAAATACGAATTTCTGGAGGAGCTCAAGAAAAACCTTTGATATGCCTCCTTAAACCAATTGTGCCCTCCCAGGCTCCCACTTTCAACGAATATTAAAGACTTGACCACACTTCTTGCACTCTACTTTGCGAATTTCTTCATTTTCTTCTACCACCTCAAAGTGTTCCCCAAACATGTGAGCGCACTCTCTAAGCACGGGACATGATTTAACATGAATTGAGAATTGAAAGATGAGTGAAGAAATGAAGAGGAGCGGGAAGTTTATTTATAGTTTTTCAAATGAATAAATTGACAAATAATAAGAGTGTTATTTTTTTAAAAAGAAGATGCCCAAAAAGGGGCTATTCTTGCAAATTAGTCATTGGGCAACGGTCAAAATGGCAGTGTCAAGAGTATTTTAAAAAAAATTGAACTAGTCGTTCAACCGGTCCGGTCCGGGCCGGTCCGATTAACTGGTTCAAGATTGACAAGAACTTATCGGGTTGGACTGGTCCTGTTAACCAGTAGTGAAATCTTCACCGGCATAGGCCGGTTCACGTCAAAACCCAACCCTGCCTAGCCCCTTACCACCGGGCCGGACAGAGCCGGTCAGGTTTAAAATCGATCAGGGCTTGACCGGCGGCTTACTTCAGAGTAAGTTGTCTACATCATATCCCTTAGGGTACAGCCTTTTCTCGAATCATATATGAACGAAGAATATTTTGTACACCGAATTACTCATGCGGATGATGCAAGCTATCAAATTTTTCGGATATACATCAAAGTGAGTTGAAGAATGAGTAATAATTCCACCTGTCCAAATCATAACTACTTTTTACTTCTTTTTCCTTTTTTCTTTTTAATCTCACGTAAATGAGTTTGCTGAAGTATAAGTCATTGTACAATATATAAGAGTTAGAGAAGTTTTATTTATAACTGATACTAGTTGTATGAGGCTTTTTTTTATCTCACAAAATTATGGACCCCAATCTTACACTTCCAGGTCCACAGAATTCTGGATCCATAAAACTGTGAGACAAAAAATTACCTCATACAACTAGTGTAAGTTGTATGAGACACAAAATTAAATTTTCCATCAGAGTTATATTTTACTGCAAACTCTTAAAACCATATGGTTGTTTTAGTTTTTCATTATTGTTTGTGATAATTGACTTGTGAATTTATTTGCAGTTATAAAATGTAGCCTATGTTAACTGTATGTTATAGGGATAACAGAAGAGAAAAGAAGAAATGAAAAAGATTGGGTACCAAAAACAAAGAACTAGGCAGAAGTTTTATTATTAGTACCGACTGCCTTTACAACCCCTTTCACACTTAGTAATTAAAAGGGGAATTAGAAAGTTAAAACACAAAAAATCCAATTTATGGATTTTTATTACTTTGAGTATAAATGTAATCAAGATGAGCAGCCATTGTCCTCCTCTTCAGACATTCCTCTTCCTCCACTCCTTCACATTTTGCTTCCTTAATCTCAATTTTCCCTTCACTTGCAATCTGCCCATAAAACAAAAGACAAATCAATTAATAGACCATACATTAATTTCTTTTTTACATCATCGAGTTAAAATAACTCACAACATGTAACGGACTATAATAAGCTTAAATTAATTAGTAACGGAACAATTAAAGCAAATAACTTGTTATAATCCGTTAGGAATAACATATACGCATATAAACCAATAAAAAAAAAAAGCAGGCCGGTGTACAAACATACGGCGTTCACGCGGGGTCCATAAAAGTACCGTACGTCAAAGGGTATTATGTAGGTAGCCTACTCTGATGCAAGTATCGGTGGCTGATATCACGACTCGAGCCTACTACAGGACTATTTTTACATTGCTCGCATTCAGTGGTAGAGCTAGAATTTTCATTAAGATGGATCAAAATATAAAAAAATAAACTCAGGAATAAGCTAAGGTGTGTCAATATATAATGTATATCCATATAACACTAACTTTTACCTAGCTACACAATATAATTTTTCGACAAAGGGGTAATACCCCTTGAATACATTCTCCTTTATCCTGGATTAGGACTGATTATACCCATGAAACTCACATAGACGGAGTCATTAAAACCCAATAAACAGAAAATCAAGAACACGTAAATCAAAATAAACCAGTAGAATCTTAATATATAGATAAAATAAAGAAGAAAATATAAGAGATGGATTGACTTGCATGAAATTGGGGCTTCACCACCGCCGAAGAATCAGGACGAGCAGCAAATGTGAGAGTGAAGCAAACAAGAAATGCCACAATAAAGAGAGTGCACAACTTTGACATGTTTTCTTCTTCTTTACACCCAAGAGATTGAATTCTTTTGTTGTTCTTTTTTTGGCTAAGTTAGAAGAGAATTTATAGGCAAATGGTTTTTCTTTCTCTAACTCATGTCAAGATTTGATTGGATTTTGACAATTTATTACCATTAAACTTGTTGACGTGTGATAAAGTCAAGCGGTATTTAGCATGGTGCGAAATTACTCCATAAATAAATTGGTTGGCAAGTAGAACTAGCCAAAACTGTACATGCCAGAAATGGGAATTATATTAAATTCCTAATTAAGAGAATCTTTTGTGGTCGAGGATGAGTATCTAATCAATTCCTTAAAAAAATCTGTATGGGGTCAAATTTGACCAACCGCGTCCCTACATCGGCATGGATAACAGTCAAGCGTGCATGAGCTAGGGCAGGGGTATGACTCAAGAGCAGTGGGAGAAACGACACCACAAGCTCCGTCGACCCCTCAAGGATTTGTATTTAGTTTCTATTTATTTTAATATTTCGAGGAGGGTCCCTTAATATATAAAGGGAATCCCACCATTATAAGAGGGGGATAACAAAAGATAATGATAAAATTTCTCTCTCTCTATCTCTCTAAAGAATCCTCTCTCCCTATCTCTTTGAACGATTCTCTCTCTCTCTCTCTCTTTGAATATCTCTCTCATATACTAAGACCAAGTTAAACGAGGCATTTGGAATATCCTAAGTTCATATTATCTTCGATTACGATTTGCCCTTAATTTTTTTTAATTGATTTGCTCGGAAAGTGTTCAATAACTTTTGAGTCAAATAATTTGGTGCCGTCTGTGGGAATTTCGGCAATCGAAATCATAGTTTACACCCAGGTATCAAAAAAGAAAACAACAACAATCACCATTCTTCATACTCTATAGAAGCCAAACGATAGTAGAAAGAGAATAAGGATAAAGACAATAGCAGATGTCGCAACCAACCTCATAGGCCCCCTCAACGAGGCCGGTAGAGAAAACATCACAAGCACGACACCCAGTGGTGCACCGGAGGGGGAGATCTCACCCTCTTCACTTGAAGATCTAACGATTTTGCATGAAAAGGGGGCCTCTACATCTGCAGCCAAGGAAACACCCCCAGTAGTCAAGAAGCTACTAGAGGAATGGTTGACAAACACTCTAAGTAGTTTGCTCGAAAAATCACCTCAAGGGAATATCAGAGATTCGACAGCGACAAATATCACTACCACCACCAGTGAACCCGGTGTTGTACGAACAAACAACACTCACGTCGATATCGACGCCAGTGATGGTGCACTCGCAACCATCCTTAAGAAAATGGAAGAAATGGAGAATGAGAACAAAGTGCTTCGCGATCAAATGAAAGAGCACCAGGAAAGAGTAGACAAAATTCCTGGCGCCCCTAAGCTACTGTCGGAACGCGACGTAGGAAGGTTCGTCGAACAACCGTATAGTGAGGAGGATGCCCCTCACCCAATCCTAAAAACCTTCAAGATGCCACCATACTTGAGAATATATGACGGGACTACGGATCCAGAGGATCATCTGATCCACTATGTGACCGTTGTAAAAGGCAATGATTTATGAAAAGAGCAAGTACCGTCTGTGCTGCTGAAAAGGTTCGGAGAAATATTGATAGGAGGGGCCTTAATATGGTACTCCCAACTACCAGCTAGGACAATATCGACATTCTAAGAGATGGCGGACAAGTTCGCCACCGCCCATGCAGAAGCAAAGAAGGTCGAAGCTAGGGTCAACGATATCTTTGCAGTCAGGCAAATAACAGGTGAGGGACTCATGGACTTCCTGGCTAGATTCAACATGGTAAGAATAAGTTTGCCAAACGTATCGGAGGGCATGGCAGTCGCGGCTTTCCAAAACGGGCTGAACAGAGACGGTTCAAAAGTGACCAAGAAGCTGCTCAGCCGATTCATGAAGTATCCCCCTGCCACATGGGAAGGATCCACAATGCCTACTATGCCAAAGTAAGAGCAGACGAAGACCATCTCAACGGGCCAACCCAACGGCTAACGTCGATACAACCAGAAGTAAAAAGGGATCGACGCAATGATGGACGACGGGAACAACCCCTACGCTTCAACAAAGAAAGGCATCAGCCTTACGTCAAAATTCCCAATCCACCCCCTCCAAGGCACTCGGATGTCGAGCAACGACATGTCGCCCCACTTCGAAATGAAAGAGGTATGCCCCATTTATTATCTGCTCATAACTTTTGCGTGTCCCCTTCAAAAATAGTGTATGCACTGGAGAGGCTGGGCACAAAGGTGCAGTGGCCGCATAAAATGATAATCAGATCCCAGTACAAGGAGGTTGAACATCCTATGCGAATTCCATCAGGAAAGAAGACACATGACCGAAGATTGCATAGGTCTACGACAGGAGGCAGTCAGGATGCTAAACCAAGGGTACCTGAAGGAGCTGCTTAGTGATAAGGGAAAGGCCAATTTCGCCAGAGGACGAGATCAATCCCAAGGACCACCGAGAGCACCTTCTCCAGCACGCACCATACAAATGATCATCGGCGGTAGCGACGACTCAGCAGTCAACCACGTAAAGTTCACCACCATACACAAATTGAAGTGCACAATCGCTCATGAACGGTATGACGACTTCGAAGATAGTATCACCTTCGATAAGTCTGATACCGACGGTTTGTCTTTTCCTCATTATGACGCTTTAGTTATAACTTTACGTATCACTGATACTGATGTAAAGAGAATCATGGTAGATGACGCAAGCGGCGCTTGTATTATCCATCCAAGAGTCCTCATGCAAATGAGACTCGAAGATAAGATAATACCGCATTGCATAACACTAACGGGTTTTAACAATGCAGTGGAGCGGACCTCCGGAGAAATATCGTTGCCAGTCTTAGCATGGGGAGTCACGCTGGAAACCACATTCCACGTCATGAATCAGGAAACGGCTTACAACGCCATCATAGGGCATCCTTGGATACACACCATGCGGGCCGTCCCCTCAAGCTTCTACCTGGTAATCAAATTCCCCACCCCATAGGGAATATTTAGCATCCGAGGCAAGCCACGCACCACTCAGGAATACTACCGGATCGTCCAAGACTGTACACATACCAAGCAGCTGAAAGGAGCAAGTGCGGAAGCATAGCAATCAGCCATGTCGGGGACTAAAGTCAACCCGACAACAGAAGCCATCAAAGACCCAGACATCGTAGTGGCCTGCAAAGCGACGGTCGAGGACCTCGACCCGATCCAACTGGACGATACCGACCATTCAAAGAAAGCCTACATCGGGTACAGTCTCTCCGACCCAAGTAAGTTACACGAATTCTTAACTAACCACACACATTTATTTGCCTTCTCTCATTCAGATATGCCGGGAATCCCGAAAGGCATCACCAACCATAAGTTAAACGTCGACCCGCTGTACCCGCCCGTGCGATAGATGAGAAGGAAATTCAACACCGCAATCAACGAGGCAGTCAGTGAAGAAGTGGACAAGTTACTAGCCAATGGTTCCATCAGAGAATCGAAATACCCGCAATGGGTCGCTAATGTCGTCATGGTTAAAAAGAAAAAGGGGAAATGGAGAATGTGCGTGGATTTCACCGACCTGAACAAGGCATGCCCAAAAGACTCATTCCCATTTCCCCACATCGACCAGCTGATCGACGCAACAGCAGGACACGAACTGCTATGTTTCTTAGATGCCTACTCCGGCTACAACCAAATTATGATGGCCGAAGAGGATCAAGAAAAGACAACTTTCATCACCCACCAAGGGACATACTGCTATAAGGTGATGCCCTTCGGACTCAAAAATGCGGGAGAAACGTATCAAAGATTGGTCACCAAGATGTTCAAGGAACAGCTCGGCAAGACTATGGAGGTCTACATCGATGACATGCTGGTAAAGTCGGCAAAAAAGGAGGATCACATCGATCATTTGAAAGAGGCCTTCGGGATACTGAGGTTGTACGGGATAAGGTTAAACCTAGAAAAGTGCGCCTTCGGCGTGGCCTTGGGAAAATTCCTGGGTTTCCTCGTATCACAACGAGGTATCGAAGTCAACCCGGATCATATCAAGGCCATATACGCAATACCTAAGATATTGAACAATAAGAAACAGGTACAGAAATTGACGGGACGAATAGCCGCCCTATCAAGATTCATCTCGCGGTCCTCCGACAGATGCCATAAGTTCTTCAGCGTACTGAGAAAAGATCATGGGTTACAATGGAACGAGGATTGCATCGAGGCCCTGAGAAAACTAAAGGCTTACCTATCTTCGCCGCCGTTGCTCGTCAAAGCAAACCCGGGCGAGCGTTTGCTTGTATATCTGGCCGTTCCGAAGTTACTATTAGCGCAGTCTTGGTCCGCGAAAATAAAGGTAAGCAATCTCCTATTTACTATATCAGCAAAACCTTAGTAGATGCTGAAACATGGTATCTGCACCTCGAGAAGCTGGCTCTAGCGCTGGTCGTAGCTTCACGAAAGCTCAGACCTTATTTTCAGTGCCATCCCATAAAAATAATAACGACCTTCCCCCTGAAAAGCATTCTGCATAAGCCTGAACTCTCGGGTAGGCTCGCTAAGTGGGCCATAGAGCTCAGCGAGCATGACATATGCTATCATCCAAGAACCGCCATTAAGTCACAGGTACTTGCCGACTTTGTCGCCAACTTCAGCGCAGAGATACTGCCAGAGGCGGAACTGGAGGCCCTCCGTGCCTCCACCAACACCGACCTCTAGACTCTCTATATAGACGGTGCCTCCAATGCCTCGGGATCAGGACTGGGACTCATCCTCGAAGTCCCCACGGGCGAAATAATTCGTTAGTCCATACGATGCCCCGAGATGACTAACAATGAGGCCGAGTATGAGGCTGTGATTGCAGGTATGAAATTAGCTATCAAATACGGGGCCCGACGACTCATCCTCCATTGCGACTCTCAACTCGTAGTAAATCAAGTCACCGAGACTTACCAAATCAAAGAACAAAGGGTTAATCGTGCTTGTGTGCCCTGAAATAATTAGCAATTGATCAACTCTAAGGTCTAAATGGCATAAGTGGTTAGTGTTCAGCAATACATAAATAATAAGGGATAGGTCGTATAGGTGTGGTAACGTTGCTTGTAATTGGAGTTAAAATCGGAGATGTATGGTCCTGCAAGTTAACCTATTGATGCCTGAATTTGACGAATGTCGCCTCGAGCAAATCCCCAGGGCATAAAATGTCGAGGCAGATGGCTTAGCAAAGGTAGTCGCGGCCACCAAGAATATCAGCAAAGATAGTGTGGTCACCCTCCTCCATTCGGCCATCGATCACACGTCGAGGTACTCTCTTTAAACCTTACTTGGGACTGGCGCAACCAGTTTGTATCCTATATGCAGGACAGAACTCTCCCACGCGAAAAAAAAAAAGCCAAGAAGCTCCGCGTACAAGCCGCCTGATACAGCCTGATAAATCATGATCTCTACAAGAGGACATTTGGCGGCCCCCTCGCTAAGTGCCTCCGGCCACATCAAATGAGACAAGTATTGGAAGAGGTACATGAAGGCCACTGTGGAACTCATATAGGTAATCGCACCCTCATCTAATGCGTCATCCCAGCCGGTTATTACTGGCCCACTATGAAAAAAGAGGCAGCAGAGTATGTCCGCAGGTGAGAACAGAGCCAAAGGTACGCCCCCATGATACACCAACTGGGAGAGCTCCTCCACTCAGTCACCTCGCCTTGGATCTTCATCAAGTGGGGAATGGATATAATCTGTCCTCTACCAGCAGGACGAGGAAAGGTACGATTTCTTTTAGTTTTAACTGACTATTTTTCCAAGTGGGTGGGAGCAGGTGCGTACGCACAGATACGCGAATAGGAAGTCATCGCCTTTATATGGAAAACATCATATATTGTTTCGGCATCCCCAAAGAAATCAGCTACGACAATGGCCCCCAGTTCATTGGTAAGAAGACAACTGAGTTCTTCGAGAAGTGGCACATTAAGCGGATACTTTCCACTCCGTATCACCCCGCCGCCAACGGCCAAGCCGAGTCTTCCAACAAAACAATATTGAACATACTAAAGAAGAAGCTCGAGGAAGTTAAAGGGCTATGGCCCGAATTACTACCTGAAGTGTTGTGAGCATATCGGGCCACACCCAAATCCAGCACAGGAGAAACGCCATACTCATTAGTCTACGGAACCGACGCGGTCATACCCGTTGAGATCAGGAAGCCAAGCCTGAGATATTCACATAACAACGGGGCAGAAAACGATGAAATCAAATTGCAAGACCTGGACGAAGCCAAAGAACGAAGGGACATGGCCCATATAAGAATGACGACCCAAAAACAACAGGCAAAAAGATATTACAACAAGAAAGCCAAAATAAGACCACTTAAAGTGGGCGATTACGTCCTCAAAGCCAAAACATTGGCATTAAAAGACCCGAGTGAAGGAAAATTGGGTACCAACTGGGACAAACCATACAAAATCACAGCAGCAGTGAACAAAGGAGCATTCTATTTAGAAACAATGGAAGGAAAAACACTCCAAAACAACTGGAACATCGCCCACCTCAAATACTTCCACTTCTGAAAGGCGTCTCCAGAGTCTTACTCTTTTTCCCTCACCCGAGTTTTGTCCAAATTGGGTTTTCTCAGGGAGGTTTTTAACGAGCCGGCGGAGGGGACACCGGGTGATATCTGAGAGCAATTTTATCACATCGGCCAGTCGACACGGTCTCCGGGCTGATATAATAAAGGGACTACACTAGTCAAATCTCCATTGTATAGGCAAAACTCTACATTTTACAGACAATTCTCCATTGTACAGAAGTTTCTCCATTATATAAACGGCTAAGGCCATATGAAAATCAACAACGGCTAAGGCCATATGAAAATCAACAACGGCTAAGTCCATATGAAAATCGACAACGGCTAAGTCCATATGAAAATAGACAACGGCTAAGGCCATATGAAAATCGACAACGGCTATGGCCATATGAAAATCGACAACGGCTAAGGCCACATTAAAATCAACGACGGCTAAGGCCACATTAAAATCAACGACGGCTAAGGCCATATGAAAATCAACAACGGCTAAGGCCATATGAAAATCAACAACGGCTAAGGCCATATGAAAATCAACAACGGCTAAGGCTATATGAAAATAGACAATAGCTAAGGCCATATGAAAATCGACAACGGCCAAGGCTATATGAAAATCGACAATGGCTAAGGCCACATTAAAATCAACGACAGATAACACTTCGACGACAGTCGAAGTAACATCCTATTGGCTAAGGCCATCGACATTAGAGTTCGACCAGTTCGACCACAACGGATAACACTTCGACGACAGTCGAAGTAACATCCTATTGGCTAAGGCCATCGACATTAGGGTTCGACCCAGTTTGACCACGACGGATAACACTTCAACGACAGTAGAAGTAACATCATATTGGATAAGGCCATCGACATTAGGGTTCGACCCAGTTCGACCACGATGGATAACACTTCGACGACAGTCGAAGTAACATCCTATTGGCTAAGGATATCGACATCAAGGTTCGACACAGGTCGACCACGACAGATAACACTTCGATGACAGTCGAAGTAACATCCTATTGGCTAAGGCCATCGACATTAGGGTTCGACCCAGTTCGACCACGATGGATAACACTTCGACGACAGTCGAAGTAATATCCTATTGGATAAGTCCATCGACATTAGGGTTCGACCCAGTTCGACCACGACGGATAACACTTAGACGACAGTTGAAGTAACATCCTATTGGCTAAGGCCATCGACATCAAGGTTCGACACAGTTTGACCACGACAGATAATACTTCGACGACAGTCGAAGTAACATCGTATTGGCTAAGGCCATCGACATTAGGGTTCGACCCAGTTCAACCACAGCGGATAACACTTCCGATGATAGTCGAAGTAACATCCTATTGGCTAAGGACATTGACAAAACAATCAGAGAAGAATAGCGACAGAAATAAATTTTATATATCACAGCAAAAATGTATCTACATTCAACCCCGCGAAAGGGCCCCATTACATTCCAAAAAATAAAAGAGTAATAAAATATGTACAAAATCAAGGCTCCTCGCCACCATGCACGTCACCTTCTTGGCAATAAACCTCATTATACCAGGAGTCAGAGTCTAAACGATCGACATCCTCAAAAGTGCAGCCCTCCCGATCAGGGGAGTCAGAACTATACCCGCAGGCTTCACGGGCGGTACGAGCCTCGCACCGCCGTGCCTGGACTTCCTCCTCTATCGCTTGACACTCAGCATGAAGCTACCTATACACGTCGAGTTTGGCTTCCGCATAAATCCACATCTCATGCGTGTTTCGGCGGCGCGCACTCTGATCAGACTGGGGACGAGATGAGGAAGGTTGTGAAGGGTGAACCACGTCCTCGGGCCTTGGGGGCACTCCGCCTAAGAACATTAATCTCTGCCACCCTAGCTTCAAGCTCAGTGGTCAAGTCCGATACCCTACGCTGGAGATCAGCATTCTCCGCCGCCACCCCCCCGACTGAGCTCGAGCTCATCATCATTTGCCTTAAGGAGCACTTCCACTTCACTGTTGCGGGCCACGACCCACACCAGCTCGTCGTCTGTCTTCTCCAATTTATCTCCCCTACGTTCTAACTGGGCCTCCTTCTGCTCGAGACCCTCCCAGAACACCCGAAACTCGGGATCCTGCTGGAAAAGGTCCACCGCCGCTCGATGCTTGGAGCGGTACTACTAGTACCTTTTTACCATCTTGTCAAAGATGGTCGCCTTTTTCTGCTCACGATGTCTCCGCTCCACCTCCAAAATGAGAGTTTGAGAAGAAGGGCAGGAATTAGCACGCATCAAGCCAACCTTACAACATGCAAAAAACAAAAGGGTTACTTGTAAAGTCATGCCGACGACTCTTTGTGACAATTCCGTATCACTGACGGCTCTGAGCGTCTTGCTCTCAGGGGCAGCGCATAGCAAACTAAGCTCCAATGCGGCCTATTTGCTGTTCAGCAATAAATTATAAGCCCCCGGAATCTCAATTCGACGGTCGGACTTGTCCGCCGTCATCTCAACATGCGTGAGACCCTTCACAAGCTCGTCCACATCCTCCTGGGCAATCTCGGAGTCAGATTCCTCAACTCCCTCGCCAACTCCATCGACGTTGGTCATTGAGCCACCCTCAGTGGTACGTGTCGAACTAGTACCGGCAACGGTACCCCCGCCTGATGGGTCGATCTTCCGGAACGAATGGCGTCGGCCATGAAAACAAATTTAGGCATTTGTTGGGGCATACCACTCCTTTCATATTCTGTAGCCACCCCCTTGCCCGTCGCAAGTCTCCGCCTTTTCCTCTCCATCGGTTGTTCTCCCTCAGGAGACTCGTCTACAGGCTCCGGAGCCGGTACAGACGACGTCGACTCTCTTACAATTGTCGCCACCAATGCGACTTCCTGCAAAGGGACTATAGGGATACCTTCTCGGACGGACGCGCAGAATATCTCGTGAGTATCCGAAGCAGCGCAGGATCGTGCGAAAGTAGGCATTATCGCCTTTTTCCTAGAGTGACTCGTCCTGTCGCCATGAAGATAAACTAGTCAGTGAAATTCGCAAAACCTGTTAAACAAAGTCAAAAATCTACCTGAAGGTGCCGCGGGGCCATAATGCAGGAGAAAAGCAGACCATGTGCAAGTCCTTTCCGCATACGGCAACAAGTCGGCAACCCATTTCCTGATGCCGGTGACGAGCTGGGGTGTGTGAGCTATGGCTGCAATGGAAAAATTTAGGTCCATTACAGTCATAAGTAACGAGGAATTCAGTGAATAGAGACATTTACGTTTCGAATTCCACTTCTCCGGGAACCTGGCGGGGTTAGAAACCAGGTGTTCGGTCCTAACGAAAAATACCTAGGCCAAAATCTGTGACTAGGTCGGTCATCGGTCTTGACTACCAGCCCCCTTGTACCACGGCTCCTCAAGTGTAGCATGGTGCCTCTCAGGTAGCCGGCACTGAATAACTGTAAAAGATGGTAGACAGAGACCTCGCACCCGACCAGCTCCGCGTACTTGGATAGCAGCCGACATACTTTTAGGGTATATGGCGTAAGCTGAGACGGGCATACGTTATAAAAACGGCAGAGCTCCTCCGCCAAAGGAAAAATGGGAAAACCATAGCCAATCACGAATGGATATTCGTAGAAGGTGCAATATCCCGGTCTATGAACGCCTACAAAATATGCTCCCGCTGGAACTAACTCCACGTGAGCAGATATGCCGTACGTCGCACGGAGATCATCTAAATGATCTTGTAGCAACTCAGAGTGTTCCGGAGGTTGCGCGTGAGAGTCTTTGTTGAAATCACTCCGAGATAGGAGGTGTTTCGGCAACAAGGTCTCCACTGTGAGAGGGCTAATATCTTCCTCTTCCTCCCTCTCACCACCGCCAAGGGGAGGCGGCATATTCGATGGAGTGGTCTCAGTAACCCTCGTATTATCCCGCTGAGACTTGGACATGGCTTCTGTTCAAGAGGAAAGTGTGCGTGGCACAAAGGAGGAGAGGGAAATTTTCGACCAACGGAAAAGCGCCGGAGAAAGAAGACGTTTCTTGAGAAAATGGAATGTTCCTCACAAGTGATCAAAATTTGTACCAGGTTAAACCCTTCCCCTATTTATAGGGTTGGGTGGCGCTAAAATCGAAGGGACAGATTTTGAACCGGCACGTGAAACCAGACGTCAGAATGCTTTTTGTGCTGCCTCGGGAATATGCGTAATGATGACGCATGCGAGTGCTGACGTCACCCAAGTAAAGGAATCACGCGTCAGTATTTCAACAGTCATGAGTGTTGTCTCCTGCCTGTTACGTTACAGCTTTTGAACGAGGTCAAACTCTCCCCAAACGAGGGTACTGATTTCGTCCATCGAGGACGCACCCTGCTGCGACGACCCCGACGAACGGAGGGACTAACTGTATAGGGTCAAATTTGACCAACCGCGTCCCTACATTGGCATGGATAACCGTCAAGCGTGCATGAGTTAGGGCAGGGGTACGACTCAAGAGCAGTGGGAGAAACGACACCACAAGCTCCGTCGACCCCTCAAGGATATGTATTTAGTTTTTATTTATTTTAATATTTCGATGAGGGTCCCTTAATATATAAAGAAAATCCCAGTATTGTAAGAGGGGGGATAACAAAAGATAATGATAAAATTTCTCTCTCTCTATCCCTTTGAAGAATCCTCTCTCCCTATCTCTCTAACGATTCTCTCTCTCTCTTTGAATATCTCTCTCATATACTAAGACAAAGTTAAACGAGGCATTTGGAATATCCTAGGGTCATATTATCTTCGATTACGATTTGCCCTTAATTTATTTTGATTGATTTGCTCGAAAAGTGTTCAATAACTTTTGAGTCAAACAAAATCCTTATCTTTATATGGTTAATCAGACTGTCCTTTACAAAATTAAGTAACATGATTACAGTTCATAGTTATAGCAAAATCTTGTTTTATTAAGAAATTATTAAAAGCTTATTTCTCTAAAGGGAAGTGCTCTAGAATTCGAACCTTAATATCTATAATTCGAACTAGAGACATTCAGTTTGAATTGCATATCATAGTCTACGTTTACTTGGAGAAAAATATGACAATGGAATTTTTTCATGACATGAAGAATTATAATTAGCTTAAAACTTGTAATTAATTAGACAATTTATCCTTTGACTAAAATATAGCGGGAATAATTTAAAAGCATTCATCGTATGTAGGGGTGTTCAAATCGAACCGGAAAACCGCACCAAACCGAAAAATCAAACCAAATCGATTAAAAAATCCGACTATGTTTGGTTTGACTTGATTTGGTATTGAGTAAAAAAACCCGAACCAAACCGTCATATAAATATATAAATTTTATTTATATATTTAAGACTTTATAGTAAATTTTCTTTAGAAAATGTAGAAATATTTGGGATCCTCTTATGTATTAACCTTGAAAGCGTAAATTAACGAAAAATGATTGTTAGATGACTAAGAAAATAACTATCATGTGTTACTAAAAAAATTCTCCCATTAAAATATATTAATAGATCATATATTTGTCATTTTTTTCCATATTTACTAAACACATATTCACTTATCAAAAATTTATCTATAATTTTAATAAAATAAAATTGAAATAATATTTATGTAATAAAAAAATCCCAAAATTCGAAAAATCCGATAAAATCGAACCAATCCAAACCGACATGTTAAGACACGTTCGTGCCTGTAAAAGCAGTTGTGGTGGCGAAAGCGTCATCTAGAAAGTGGTGTCGTTATTTAAGGAAAACATTCCTTGTATACACGTGTGTGCACGTGTAAGTTTTTCAAAAAAAAAATACATACAATAGGTTGATATCGTTTGAAACTAATACAGGTAAATATTAATTCGGAGAATGATCAAATATATCCTTGTGCTATGAAAAAATATTTAAATATACCCCTCGTTATATTTTCTGTTCAAATATATCACTGTCGTAATATTATTGGTTCAAATATACTCCTCTTACATTAAGTTTGTCTAAAGTGGGCATCCAATCCTACGTGACACTAACATTTGATGATATGGATGTCACATGGCATGTTACATCAATGCCCCTAACCCATTTTACCCCTCCCTTCTACTTTTTTTTTTCCATCACTAAACTTTCCTTCCCCTCGAAGAAAATTTTAGTAGTGGAAAAACAAATATAGGGGAGGGATAAAATGGTTAGGGGCGCTGAGGTGGTGCCACGTAGGATTAGATGTCCACCTTGGACAAACTTAACGGAAGAGGGATATATTTGAATCAATAGTATTACGGTAGGGATATATTTGGACTGAAAGCATAACGAAGGATATATATAAATATTTTCTCATAGTACAAGGATATATTTGGCTCTTTTCCGATGATGAGAGAATAAGTCAAAATTTAACATTAATATAGTTCTCGACCCCGGTTTTGTTCGCCTCAGGTATTGTATTCTCTGTTGCTATTATTTGGTACCACTTATCCTTTATCTCTCCCTTTTTTCCTTTTATCTTCCATCTTTCTTCCTCCCTTGTTTTCCTCTTCTTCTTGCCCTTCCTGAGCCGAGGGTTTATTAGAAATAGCCTCTCTACCTGAATTAGGTAGGGATAAGATCCGCGTACAAACTACCCTCCCCAGACCTCACTTATTGGGATTAAACCGGGTCTGTTGTTGTTGTTTTATAGTTCTCGACCCAAACACACTTATAAAACACTTGTGTAAAATCTTGCACTCGTCATTTGCTTCTTGTATACATTTTTCTATGTTCTACATATTTCTTGTGAATTTAGTTAATTTACTGTTTTCTTTGTTGACCTAAAGACTTCAATAAAACCAGCAACTATATCAATCTGTAATTGTAATTACTCTTTTAACTGAATATGTTTTGTGATCTAAATTAAGAGCAACATATCGTCTTAGCATTTCCGAAAGTGCCATATCAAATAGCACTTCCCCGGTTGCATCATATGTGAACCTATTGATTAGATATCGTGTCACGATCAAATACTGATCAATAACTTAAAACATTATTTTATTCGTAATATTAGATATCTTTAAATTTTGATTATGGTACAATATTGGTGAAATTCTGTTTTTCCTTATTATGAAATTTTAAGTGCTTCATTCTAATATATGAATGTTTTTAGATTTATGGAGTATTTAACTTAACTGTCACTAACTCACAAAAGTTTATACGAACAAATATGTAACGCATTTAGTTGTTTGATACGTGTGGATCAAGTGAAAATAGGGTTGTCGAACACTTCATTTACTTCATGTGACATAATGCATTACGAAATGGCAGTAAATAACAGATTTATTGTACCTATCATTCCCCAACCTGTTTCCTTGCATTTATCTTCCGAGTTTTTGCAACATACACATGTTCTCTTTTAACAGTGTGAAACCTGGAAACTTATCTATTTATTTATTTAGTTCCCTTTTGCACCTTGGGTTTAAAACCAAATATTGGCCCATCTTGTAAAACCTACAAAGAATGGATCAACACAACATATTTGGATCCGTATAATCGGTTGAAGTGCAGAAATAGCCGCTTATAACACTGTTATTTAAAACCCGGTCACTCTAATAGCTTATTTGGCCAAACTTCTAAAATCAATTTATTTTGAGAAGTATTTTTTCTCAAAAGTATTTTTGGTGAGAAATAATTTTTATTTAATTAATTAATTTGAAAAATACTTCTAAGCAAAAATTGGTGTTTTGACAAGCTTTTAAAAAGTGTTTCTAAATATATTTTTCTCAAAGTTTCAAAATACTTTGTATTTTTGGGAGAAGCTACTTCTTCTGCTACTACTCAAAAATACTTTTTTCCTTCCAAAAACTTTGCCAAATATTTCAACTTTGGAAAAAAATATTTTTTTAATAATAAAAGTACGCTTATCCTAAGAGAAGCTTAGCCAAGCAGGCTATAATAATTATTTAAAACTCAATCAGTCTTAATAAGTAAATAATGTAATATGTAATAACCTCCTACTCTTCTTCGTTGATACTGTATCCAGGGCCGCATTTTGGCTAAAGCCACTGAAGCCCGAGCTTTAGGCCCCAACTTCAGGGGGCCCCACTTTTTACCTTATAACTTTTTTTTAAATTAAGTATTTTTACTCTTATTATATATCTCGATAAAAATTGAAAAGGAAAAATATCTATGTTCCTTAAAATTGGGCCCCTAGCATGTGATGCAAAATTTATGAAAGGAGTCAAGTGATTATGTCTTTTCCTCATTAAATATTATGTAAATCTTTCCACTTTCTTTCTTGATTTCCACAATATTTATTTTTTTCAAAAATGTTACTACTCTTATATTTTTCTTTTTGTGCCTCCAAAAGATCCTATTGTTTTACCTTTTTCGTCTATCAAGCTAAAACCTACGAGAATTATATTATGAAAGCAACAAATATTTATTTTCATGTCAAGTTAATGAATCAAGTTCTTCTATTCCAACTTTTTAGTATTAGTTTTCATCTAACATTTATTTTTCTTGATATTTCAATACTTGCATATATTATCCTTTTAGTATTTATCAAAATTTAAATATGTCAAATAGTAAGTATGAATCGGTTATTCAAACTTAAGGAAAAAAATTGAATCATTGATACAATCCCAAAAAAGAACAGATGGTAGTACTTTAATCAATACACTCAATTAGATAAAAATATTTGATTATTTTTCAAAGACTTAAATTGTGTATAGAATAATAATACCAGCTCATGTAACAATTGCCTCTAGCCGCTCTCGATCATAAACTAAAAACTTGAAAGAAGTTTTTTAAAACTAAAATTGACAAAATTTTACTTAAAATCAACCATGGCGTAAGAAAGATTGAATGGTTTAACTTTAGATATATTACCGATTGAAAAAGAATTATTAGAAGAAATTTATACTAAAATAATTATTCATAATTTTGAATCTAAAAAAGCTAGAAAATTAGATTTTAAGTAAATTATAGCATATAAGAAATTTTTTTTTTTTTTTTTTGAAAAAAGGTTAAACGCTCTTATGCTAGTTTGCCTTTAGGCATCCAATAGTGTTGAGCTACTCCTGCATCTTCTTCTTCGTATTAAACATTGGTATTTAATTTGAATTTACTCTTAAAGTCCGGCAATAATAAGCAAAAGACTTATGTTGAAACAAGTGAAAAAAGGAGCAAAACATAAGAGATTCTATTATTTCTTCTTTCAAGGATGGGACATATCCAGTGTAGGCCAGGCTGTGACTAATTATTTAAGGCCAAGGAGATCGAGGGATATTACTATTATGATGAATGCATCTTTACCCATTTGGGTTTCATAATTGCATTCGAAACATGCCCCTAGCTCTACTCTAATTTACTTCTTCATGTTGTCCAGATTCTTACCATTATTTTCATGTCTTCATTATTTTATTCTGTGAGCCTGTGAGAGGATTGTGACATATTTAGTATTCTACTTCTTTAAAATTGTTCATTATGCACAGTTACAGTAATAGATGTTCTTTTTACCTATGATCTACTGAGGGCCTTTTCCTAATCCTTTTATCACTTAATTTGCTAAGAAAATTGTGACGACCCAAAGGGTCATCACCTGTTTTCTTGTTCATTCTGTGCTCCCGAGGCTTCGAAAACTTCATTTAGAGTCGCCTCGATTTGCGTGCACAGTCCGGGCGCGTAGTCGGAAAGCTTAAATATGAAATTTCTATGAAAAATGCTAAGTTTTGATATTAAAATGAATAAATTTGAAGGTCGACTTTGTAGGTAAACGGACCAGAAACCCATGATTTGACAGCCCCGGAGGGTCTGTAAGTAAATATGGGACTCAGGCGTATGCCCGGAATCGAATTCCGAGGTCCCGAGCCCGAGAAATGAATTTTTAAAGGAAATTATTTTTCTGAAATTGTTAAGGTAAATTGACATGAAAATTGATTAGAACATGTTGGTATCGGGCCAGTATTTTGGTTCCGACGCCAGGTACAAGTCTTATATGTGATTTAAGATATTTTTGTAAAGTTTGGTTGAAATCGGACTTCGTTTGACGTGTTTCGGGCTTAAAATTCTAGATTTGAAAACTTAATGAAATTTGAAGAAAAACTCTTGATTTTGAGGTTTGATTCGTTGTTTTTGTGTTATTTGGCGATTCGATCACACGGTTATATTCGTAGGATATTGTTAAGTTAGTGTATGTATTTGGTTAGAAGCCCCGAGGGCTCGAGAGTGTTTCGGAGGTGTTTCGGAGTGGTTTCAAACTTAGAAAAATTGTAGATTTGCTTCAGCTGTTGCAGACCCAGTTTCTTCTATGCGTTCGCATTGTTCTCCTCGCGTTCGCGATGCTCTAATTTTTCCTCCTTCGCATTCGCGTCCCTGCCCTCGCATTCGCGTTGGATTATTTGACCCTGAGGGCTTAGCCTTAACTTTCTCATCACATTCGCATTAATACTTTCGCGTTCGCGTAGGACTCCTTCATCGCGTTCGCGTGACAGCCCACGCGTTCGCATAGAACAAATTTCTGGACCCCAGCCTTTTACTCTTCGCTTTCGCATTCTTTATCTCGCAAACGCGATGGTCTGCTAAGTGCTACCCTTTGCGAACGCGACCAACCTGTCGCGAATGTGAAGGAAAATTTCGTCCAGTTATATTTTTAATTTCCAGAACAGTGTTGTCACGGGATTTTCATAAACATTCACGAACTCTTCCTTCTCCAAGATCCTCAGGCATCCATTGAAGAAATCCTTCACCAAAGCTATCCTTGCTTGTTTCCTTCCATTTTCTTCAACATCTAATGAATTCTTAAGCCTAAAACATGTAATTAAGGGTAGAAATTAGAGAAATGGGTAGGGTTAGGGCTTTTTTATTTTTTTGATTTAGACCTCGTTTTTGGGGTCGAATTAAAAAAAAATTATATATTCGGGTTCGTGGTTGAATAGGGGATTTGGTTTTGGTCTAAACCTCGTATTTTAACCAAGCGGGCCCGGGGTCGATTTTTGAGATTTTGGGGAGAAAGCTTGGAAATCTATAATTAGGCACTGGGTTTGATTTGTTTAGCATATATTGATGTTATGAAGTCATTATTGTATAGATTTGATTGATTTGGAGATAATTCGAGAGGAAAAGCGGTTGTTATGGATTGAATTGGCCATGGAAGTTTGAGGTAAGTATTTGGTCTAACCCTAACTTGAGGGATTAGGAGTTGAGTCCTACTTGTTATGTGGTAATTGTCGAGTACGATGCGTAGCCATGGTGACGAGTATCTACGCGTTGGTGTCTAACATGACCGTGAGTCTTTAAATTGTGAATATCTTGATTTCGTTATATTGTCATGCCTTGGTGATGATTCCTAATTGTTGTGAAAAACTTGTGAAAGTATATGAAATAATTGAACCCTTTGGAGCATTGGCTCAAGTGGTAAAGTGAGTTACGAAATGAAAGTGACAGAAGAGAATGAGTTATTAAATTGTTCCCTTGCCGGGATGTTGAGATTGTTGATGTTATGCCCTTGCCGGGAAATTGTTTAATCTTATTCCCTTGCCGGGATTTCTATTATAAATTTGTTGATTCCCTTGCCCCTTGTTTGTGATTGTTGTTTGGGTGAGGAAGAGTGTTAAAGCACGAAGGGTGATGCCGTGCATCGCTTGTTTATTGTGAGGAAAGAGTGTACAACACGAAGGGTGATGCCGTGCATTGTTTGCTTATTGTGAGGAAAGAGAGTAAAGCATGAAGGGTGATGTCGTGCAGCACGATGTACCATTTCGTGCCAATTCTATTGATTATACGTGAGGAAGAGAGTAAAAGCACGAAGGGTGTTGTCGTGCACATTATTATGATATCATTGCTTGGTGAGGATGAGAGTATAAGCATGAAGGGTGATGTCGTGCACTTATTAATTTCTGATGTTTTGTTTATGATTGAGTTATGTTGTTTTCCTTCGTTATCTGGTGATTTTATTCGGAGTTGTTATTTTTCCCCACAGCATGCTACCCCTCCCATATTGTTTACTTGACCTTGTATTTCGATTCCGCATATGTAAATAACTGCACAGGTTTATGTGGTGGTCTGGTCTAGCCTCGTTACTACTTCGCCGGGATTAGACTAGCCACTTACCAACATTTGGGGTCGGTTGTACTGATACTACACTCTGTACTCTTTTGCACATATCCAGGCATTAGATAGCAGCAGTATTGTGAGAGTTAGCCTTCAGTCCAGTGAGATACCGAGGTAGCCTTGCAGGCGTCCGCAGGCCCAGCGTCTCCTCTATCTTTTATTTTAGTCTGTTATATCATGTATTCGAGACAAACAGTTTGTACTTTTCTTTCAAACGGTTGTATTTAGTACTCTTAGTGGTTCGTAAGTATGTGACACTAGTTCTTAGGTAGATGTTATGTTGATTTTCCGCATTATTATTTAGATTCTTTAATTTAATAGATTCTTTAATTTAAGACTTCTGCTTATTTACTTTATTCTATTATTTCTATGATATTACTGTTAATTGTTAAAAGAAGTTAAGCAGATAATTAAAAAGGTTGTTAAGGGTTGGCTTTCCTAGCTTTTGTTAGTAGGCTCCATCACGACTTCCGAGACTGAGAAATCCGGGTCATGACAAGTTGGTATCAGAGCTCTAGGTTGCATAGGTCTCACAACTCACAGACAAGCTTAGTAGAGTCTGAGAGATTGGTACGGAGACGTCTGTATTTATCCCCCAAGGCTACAGAGTTAAGAAAAGTTTCACATTTGTTCTTTCTTGTCGTGCGGTTTGGTTTCTCAATGCTAATTGAATTTCTACTCTGTTCTTTCGTAGATGGAGAGAACACGCGCTTCCTCATCTTCTGATCAGCAGTCTGAGCCCCAGGCAGCTCCCGCTAGGGGTAGAGGGCAAGTCCGAGGCCGTGCTAGAGGCCGAGGTAGGGGCAAAGCTCAGTCCCGAGCAGCAGCACCAGTGGCGGAGCCTCAGGTTGACTTCGACGAGGAGGTTCTGGCCCCAGCACCAGCAGTTCCGGTGGGCCCTACTCAGGTCCTACAGAGGTTTATTGCTACCCCAGTTCTTCAGGATGCTCTGGTCTGATTGGTGGGTCTTATGGAGAGTGTCACTCGAGCAGGTTTGCTTCCTGTAGCACCAATTGTCTCTCAGGCTAGATGAGGGGCCCAGACTCCAGCTACTCGTACTCCGGAGCAGGTAGCTCCTTAGATTTAGACTCTAGCAATTCAGCCAGTTGGAGCAGCTCAGCCGGGTGTGGTAGCCCAGGCCGGTGATGGGGCAGCTATGTCTGCCGATGCTTTATAGAGATTGGATAGGTTCAACAAGATTTTTACTACTACCTTCAGCAGTACATCTACCGAGGATCCTCAAGATTATTTGGATAGCTGCCACGAGGTTCTTCGAAACATGCGTATTGTTGAGACAAATAGGGTTGATTTCGCTACATTCCGGTTGTATGGATCCGCCAAGACTTGGTGGAGGGATTATTGTTTAGCTAGACCAGCAGGATCTCCAGCCTTGACCTGGGAGTAGTTCACGCATATATTTCTGGAGAAGTTTCTCCCTATTACACAGCGAGAGGCCTATTGGAGGCAGTTTGAGCATCTCCATCAGGGATCAATGACAGTCACCCAGTACGAGACCAAGTTTATTGAGTTGCCCCGCCATGCTATTGTTATACTCCCCACTGAGAGGGAGAGAGTGAGACGGTTTATTGATGGACTCATTCATCCTATTCGTCTCTAGATGGCTAGAGAGGCTGGGAGCGAGATATTATTTCAGGAGGTAACCAATGTGGCCGGGAGGATTGAGATGTATCATCATAGGGGGTGGTCATAGAGCAGACAAGAGACCCCGTCAGTCAGGCCGATTCAATGGTGCCTCGTCTGGAAGCAGATATTCGTATGATAGGGGTCAGCCTTCTAGGCCTTTCCAGTCGGCCTCCAGGTTTCTCAGGGTGCCCCAGGTGGCCGTGGTTCTCACGCGCACTATTCTGATCAATAGCCATTTAATGCACCGCCAGCTCCTATCAGTTCATCGCCATTTCAGTGTTTCCGTGGTGGTCATTCAGGTCGACTGGGCCAGCAGACTCAGCAGACAAGGACTTGTTACACTAGTGGTGACATGGGTCATATTGCCATATTTTTCCCTCCAGCACCGAGAAGTTCTCAGCACCAGGGTTCTCGTGCCATGGTTCAGGCACCAGGTGTTCCACAGCTCGCCCAGCCAGCTAGAGGTGGGGGTAGAGGTGCCAGAGTTGGAGGTAGAGGTCATAGAGGTGGAGCTCAGACCACCAGATGTGGAGGCCAGCCAGTAGCAGTCCGTCCCAGAGAGGTAGATCAGAGTGGTAGGACCCAGCCCCGATGTTATGCTCTTCAGGCTAGGCCCGAGGTAGAGACTTCAAATGCGGTTATTACAGGTACGGTTCTGGTTTGTGATAGAGATGCTTCAGTGTTGTTTGATCCGGGGTTTATGTATTCGTATGTGTCATCTTATTTTGCCCCATATTTGTTCATGCCTAGTGATGCATTGGGTATTCCTGTCTATATGTCTATGCTGGTGGGTGATTCTATCATAGTCGATCGAGTCCATCGTTCCTATGTTGTGGTGATTGGGGATATGGAGACTCGTGTAGAATTGTTGCTTTTAGATATGGTCGACTTTGATATTATATTGGGGACGGACTGGTTGTCACCCTATCACGCTATCTTGGACTGCCATGCCAAGACTGTGACCTTAGCTTTACCAGTATGCCTCGTTTAGAGTGGAGAAGGACTCCTAGTCATTCTACACACAGTGTTATATCATATGTGAAGGCTCGGCGTATGGTCGAGAAGTGGTGTTTGGCCTATTTAGCCTATGTTCGTGATTATAGTGCTGAGGTTCCCTATATTGATTTTGTGCCCGTTGTTTGTGAGTTCCCTGATATTTTTCCTTCAGACGTGCCGGGTATGCCACCCGATAGGGATATTGATTTCTGCATTGATCTGGTTCCGGGCACTCAACCCATTTCTATTTCGCCATATCGCATGGCCCCGTCGGAGTTGAAAGAGTTAAAGGAACAGTTGCAGGATTTGCTTGAGAAAGTATTTATTAGACCCAATGTTTCGCCTTGGGGTGCGCCGGTGTTATTTGTCAAAAAGAAGGATGGGTCAATGAGAATGTGTATTGATTACCGGCAATTGAACAAGGTACGATCAAGAATAAGTATCCACTACCGATGATTGATGATTTGTTTGTCCAGCTTCAGGGTGCCAGGGTATTTTCCAAGATTGACTTGCGATATGGCTACCATCAGTTGAGGATTAGGGCATCCGATGTCCCTAAGATAGCCTTCCGCACCCGGTATGGGCGTTATGAGTTCTTGGTTATGTCATTTGGGTTGACTAATGCCTCAACAACTTTCATTGACTTGATGAATCGAGTGTTCAGGCCTTATTTGGACTCATTCATAATAGTTTATATTGATGATATATTGATATATTCCCGCAGCCAGGAGGAACACGAGCATCTACTTAGAGTGGTTCTTCAGACTCTGAGGGATAGTCAGTCATATGCAAAGTTCTCCAAGTGTGAATTCTGGTTGGGTTCAGTTGCATTTCTGGGTCATGCCATATCAGCAGAAGGTATTCAAGTGGACCCAAAGAAGATTGAGGCAGTCAAGAACTGGCCTAGACCAGCATCAGCTACAGAGATTCAGAGTTTCTTGGGGTTGGTAGGCTACTATCGACGGTTCGTGGAGAGGTTTTCATCTATTGCAGCCCTGATGACCAGATTGCCCCAGAAGGGTGCCCAGTTAAGATGGTTGGACGAGTGTGAGGCGAGCTTTCAGAGGCTCAAGACAGCTCTACCTACAGCACCGATGTTGGTCTTGCCCACAGGTTCAAGGCCAGTTCGTGGAGAGGTTCAGGATTTAGCCAATCAGTTCGTGAGACTGGACGTTTCTGAGCCCAGTTGTGTGTAGCTTGCATGGTCACTCGTTCTTCATTATTAGAGTGTATCCGTGATCGGCAGTATGATGATCCCCATTTGTGTGTCCTTAGAGACACGGTGCATCGGGGAGGTGCCAAGCATTTTATATTAGATGTTGATGGAGTCTTGAGATTGCAGGGGCGAGTTTGTGTGTCCAATATGGATAGGCTTTGAGAGTTTATTTTAGAAGAGGCCCATATTTCCCGGTACTCTATTCATCCGGGCGCCGCGAAGATGTATCAGGATTTACGGCAGCATTACTGTTGGCGTAGAATGAAGAAAGATATCGTATCATATGTGGCTCGTTGTTTGAATTGTCAGCAGGTTAAGTACGAGCATCAGAGGCCTGGTGGTTTATTTCATAGGATCAAGCTTCCTGAGTGGAAGTGGGAGTGGATCACTATGGATTTTGTTACTGGACTTCCGCTGACTCGGAAGAAGTTTGAAGCGATATGGGTCATTGTTGATAGGCTGACCAAGTCAGCGCATTTCATTCCTGTAGAAGTCTCCTATTCTTCTGAGAGGTTTGCTGAGATCTATATTCGGGAGACTGTTCGCCTTCATGGTGTGCCCGTGTCTATCATTTTGGATCGGGGTACGCAGTTTATCTCGCATTTCTAGAGGGCAGTTCAGTGAGAGTTGGGCACATGGGTTGAGTTGAGCACAACATTTCATCCCCAGGCGGACGGTCAGTCCGAGCGGACTATTCAGATTTTAGAGGATATGCTCTGAGCTTGTGTTATTGACTTTGAAGGTTCGTGGGATCAGTTCTTGCCTTTAGCGGAGTTTGCCTACATCAACAGCTACTAGTCGAGCATCCAGATGGCTCTTTATGAGGCTTTATATGGTAGGCGGTATCGGTCTCCGTTTGGATGGTTTGAGTCCGGAGAGGCTCGGTTGTTGGGTACAAATTTAGTTCAGGAGGCCAGGATCATTCAGGATAGGCTTCATTCAGCTCATTCCAGGCAAAAGAGCTATGCAGACCGCAAGTGTTGGCCCAAGTTCAGATGAAGTTTTGAAGATTGACAAAATGAACTCAGTAATGTACCAGGTCCATCATGTGAGACACAGTGGTTATCTACCTATACGTGTGAGATGCACGTGAAGAAGATAAGTCTCAAGGTTCAGCAATAATATTTTCTGAACTGATCGAAAAGGTTGCATAAAGGATAAGGAGATGAAGTCTCCTTATGTGAAGAGAACTAAATCCGGATCAAGAATAAGGGTTGGAGTTTGTATTGTTCTAGGACTCGAATTCGATCAAGGATCAACAATTGAGTCTCAATCAAACTCTGATTACTAACTCTTTAAATAACTACGATTGTTCTCTTTTACAAGGATTGCACATATGCAGAAGTTAAACTAAATTGAGAGCAAAAGAGCTAGGCAATTTTGCAAGCAATTTATGTGTGATTCAAGTGTGCATTCCTGAAGCTACATGAACCAGATTGAAGAACCAATTCTATTGTGTTTATTCTTATTCTAGTTCAATTGTAGTAGGTGTTTCATACTGTACCTTTCAGCTTTTGTAGAAGCAATTATAATAGGTACTTTGAGTATTCAAGTTATAGGCTAACTTGAAAGTGTCGCAGCAGTTAGAGGCTGGTTGGCACACTGTGATTAGAGTTTAATCCTTAGGTTTACAAGAGTTTTGTAAATGCTGTTTTGGCTTAGAGATTTTAGTGGAAGTTTGGAAAAATCCTACTAAGTAGTAGGTCGTGGTTTTTTCACCTTTTGAGCCAGGTGTTTTCCACATAAAAATATATGTGTTCTTTATTTTATGCACTCTTAATTTTGCAAACAGTAATAGTAAGTATATCTAGAAGAACCAGGTTCTTCTAGTGCGAAAATTAGGTACCACACAAATCATCCCCCCTCTTGTGTGGTATTGACGTGTAGAACATCAATTGGTATCAAAGCAGGTTATCCGTGAAGAGGCTAACACCTTAGGAGAATATCAACAATGAGTGCACCACCTGGGAACTGGGAAGGGCAATCCACTGCTAGGCCTCCACTTTTCAATGGTCAGTACTATTCTTGGTGGAAGAACATAATAAGAGATCACATTATAGGGGAAGATTATGAACTCTGAGACATAGTCACTAATGGTCCCCTAGCAATCACAAAGAAGAATGCTGAAGGAAATGATGTGCCAAAGACAAGGGCTGACTGTACTGCTGAAGACCTGAGGAAGTGGGAGAAAAATGCTAAAGCCAAGAAATGGCTTGTGTGTGGACTAGGACCAAATGAGTACAGTAGGATCCAAATCTGTACAACTACTGAGCAAATATGGGACACTCTGCAAGTGTCCCATGAAGGAACATCTCAAGTGAAAAGATCAATAGGAACACTTCTGTATTCTCAATATGAAAATTTTACTATGAAGGAAGGAGAAACTATCCAGGAGATGTATACTAGATTCACTACTTTGACAAATGAACTTGATTTTCTTGGAAGGATTATCCTTGAAGAAGACAAGGTTGAGAAAATTCTGACAAGAGTTTTGCCAGTCACATGGGAAAGCAAAATCACTGTTATTCAGGAATCCAAGAATATTGCTACCCTTAGACTGGATGAACTGATTGGAAATTTGAATGCTTATGAAATGAGAAGGAAAACCATGAAGATGGATACCTCCAAGAAGGACAGAAGCTTAGCTCTCAGAATTGCTGAAGGTGCAGATCTGGAAGATGATGAAGTGGTTATGATCACTAGGGATTTCAAAAAGTACCTGATGAGAGGAAAGGGTTCTTCAAGAGGTACAACATTCAACAAAACAAGAGCTCTGGAGAAACAGACCAATGAGGGTTGCTACAGTGTGGTAAGACTGATCACATGATCAAGAACTACCCTCAATGGGAAATTGAGTGGAAGAAAGAAAGAGCTGAACGAAGGAACATGAAGAAGGAACAGGTTCAACCTAAAAGAAACAAAGTTTCAACCAAGGCTGTGGTTGCTGCTTGGGAGGAAACCTTAGATGAAGACTCAGAAGATGAAGCTGAAGAGGAGCAAGCATTGATGGCCATCGAAGAATCAGATGATGAACAAGAGGTAAGTATTCTTCATCTCAAAGACAAGATTAAATTTTTGTCTAAAGAAAAATTGGCTGAGCTATTACTAGACTTCATTGATGATTATAAAATAATTAACAATGAGAAGGAAGTTCTGTCTAAAGAATGTGTGATCCTAAAAGCAAAATGTAAAAGTCTAGAGTCTAGGGCAAATAAGAGTGATAATACAAATGCTGAGTTGAAGAACCAGGTTCTTGAACTTGATAACAGTGTCCTAGAACTGAGGTCTGAAAACTTAAGATTGAAACTAGGAACTGGAAAGAAGAAAGTTGATCACACATATTTCACTCTAGAAGAAAACCTAGGAAAGATGAAGGATGAATTGTATAACTAGGATGAACTAATTAAAGTCCTAAAATAAGACCTAAGAAAGGTGAAACATGAATTATGTAACGACCCGAGCGGTTGTTTTGAGTAATAGCGCTCCGTTAAGCAGTTGGAGGCCATGAACAGCTTCATTTCAGGTATTATGACTTGTGTGTATGGTCGGAATTGAAATTCAGGAAGTTCAGAGTTAATTTAAATGAAAATTCTCATTTCAGAAGCCTTAAGTTGGAAAAAATGGCTAAGATTGGAAATTTGAGTAAACGACCTCGGAATCAAGATCTGAAGGTTCCAGCAGGTTCATATGATGACTTCGGACTTGGGCGTATGCCCGATTCGGGTATTGGGTGACCCGGGAGCGTTTTGGCACCTATTGTGGAAGTTAGCATTTTGGAAGAAATTTCATAAGTTTGTTTTGAAGTGCATTTAAGTGTTATCAATGTCTGTTTGGGATTCCGAGACTGTGAATAGCTATGTATGGTGATTCTGGAGTTGGGAGTGCGATCGGAAGTGAATTCGAAGGTTCGTAGGTCATTTTGAAGCCATTTGGCTAAAGATAGAAATTTGAAGGTTTTCGAGAAGTTTGACCAGAAGTGGAATTTTTGATATTGGGGTCAGAATCCGATTCTGGAAGTTGGAGTAGGTCCGTAATATCAAATATGACTTGTGTGCAAAATTTGAGGTTAATTGGACATGTTTTGATATGTTTAAACATCGAAAATAGAAGTTGGAAAGTTAAAGGTTCATAAAGCTTGGATTGGAGGTCGATTGATGATTTTAGTATTGTTTGATGTGATTTAAGGCCTCGAGCAAGTCCGTAATGTATTTTGGGACTGGTTGGTATGATTGGTTGGGGTCCCGGGGGCCTCGGGTGGATTTCGGGTGGTTAACGGATTGAAATTGGAATTTGGAAGAGAGCTGAAGGCATCTGGTTGCTGGTATTTTCGCTTCTGCGGTTGGTTGACCGCAGAAGCGGCACCGCAGAAGCAGACGGGTAGCCACAGAAGCGATTTTTGGTACAAGGCTGGAGGACCACAGATGCGATCAAGGCTCCGCAGAAGCGGGACCGCATCTGCGGAGAAATGATTGCAGAAGCGGTTGGGAGTATATTGGGGAGGACCGCAGATGCGGTTAAAGTTCCGCAGAAGCGGGACCGCATCTGCCGTTGGCACGTCACAGAAGCAGAAAGGGGCTAGGCCATGGGAAGCCGCAGAAGCAGCGGATTGTCCGCAAAAGCAGAACCGCTGATGCGGTATTTTTCCGCAGAAGCGGAAGTACCTAGAGCTGTGAGGTTGATTTAAATCGTGGGATTGAGTTCATTTCTCCCAATTCTTCATGGCTTGGGCGATTTTTGGGGAGCTTCAAGAGGGGATTTTTGTCGTCAATGTTAAGGTAAGTTAACCCCATCACTTTTGAGTTAAATATATCAATTATGTATGGATTTAAGCATGAAAATTAGTGTAACATTGAGGTTTTGGAGGAAAACCTAGAAAATTATATTCTTGGAATTTAGTCACGATTTTGGATATGGAATTTAGAGAAAATTATATATTTGAGTTACTAAGGTCATGGGTAACCATTGTCTTTGAGAAATTTTGGAATTTGGGCACGTGAACCTGGGGCATTTTTGTCATTTCACTAAGCAGAGCTGGGAATTTGCATAATTTGAATTGTTAACAAGTATTTGAGCATGTTCTCATTATTTTGTCCTTAATTGGCTAGTTTTGGTGCATTATGCGTTGGTTCAAGCCTTTGGAAGAATGTAGAGTGCCGGTTATGAGTCTTCGGAGCGAGGTGAGTCTCCTTTCTAACCTTGTAAGAGGGAACTGTCCCCACAGGTGAAATAATTTATTATGTGCTCCTATTTGTGGGGGATACGTACGAACGAGGTAACGAGAGTCCGTGCGTAGCTACTATTATGCTATTGTCCGAGTAGTTAGGACCCAAAAGCATGTTATACTTGACTTATTTATGAACTCATCGATAGCTTGAATTGCTTAAATCACAGTGAATTAGTAAGGGAATTACTAAAAGGATTAAACTTCATTTCTTAAAAATTGTTAAAGGAGAATTGGTTTTATTTGAATAATTATTCCCCGATAAAATTCTAATTAGCTATTTGAGCATGTATATTATGTGTACCTGTGTCGCATGGATGATTCGCAAGCAGGTTGATTGTGTATCTTATGTGTACCTGCGTCGCATGGATGATTCGCGAGCAGGGTGATTGTTTATTTTGTGTTGACCGCGTTGCATGGATGATTCGCGAGCGGGATAATAGATGCATCTATAGTTCGTGCCGTTCGACCCTCAGTAGTGCACAATTTACATTTCTGTTGGATCGGGCCGTCGCCTCGGTGTGATTTACGCATGTTATTACTCGCTTGAGAATTTTAAACGTGAAATTTTCCCTTCGTGGCTTAATATAAATTGATATGATAAATAAAGAAAAGTAAATCTTGAAAATTCTTTATTATTTGTTGAAGGTGTATTGCCTATTTACCAACTTTGTGAGTTAGAGCCGATATATAAAATCCTTGATTTCTTCACACATTTAGTATATTATTATTGGACCACTAGTAAGTGTCAAAGTTGACCATCTCGTCTCTACTTCTTCGAGATTAGGCAGGATACTCATTGGGTACACGTAGTTTTCGTACTCATACTACACTTCTGTGCATTTTTGTTGCACAGGTATATATACCTCTAGCAGCCTACTGGGCGGAGCAGCACGGATGATTCTGGGACTAGGTGAGCTGCATTCCTTTGAGGCGACCCGCAGGTAGTGTAGTTCCTTTCATCATTTTGTATTTTATTCCCTGTCCACTATATTTCGGACAGAGGTTGTATTTTATTTTTCTTATCAGTAGTTGCTCATGTACTTGTGACACCGGGTTCTGGTATGGTTTTCGAAAGACTTGTACTAATCATTTATTATTTAATTTGAATTGAAGTAGTGATTGTTTTAATCATGAAAAATGGAAGGAAAAATCCTAGATTTTCAAAGGTATTAAAAGAGAATTAATTGATAAATTGGTTGGCTTGTCTGACAGAGGTGTCCGGCGCCACCACGACCCTTAGAGGATTTTGGGTAGCGACAACATGGTATCAGAGCACTAGGTTCCCGTCGGTCTCATGAGTCATGAGAAAGTCTAGTAGAAAACGGAGACGTCTATACTTATCCTCGAAAGGCTACAGGGCTGTTAGGAGTACTTCCCTTCTTGATTTCCTTATCGTGCGGTTCAATTCCTTTGAGTCTTATGCCTTTGATTTCTTCCTGCTTAATCTTACACGGGCGCTTGTTATAAATCAAAACTTGAAGAATTGAAATGGCACTACAAATGTGGTGCGGGATGATTCTCCCGGTATAGCTTATTTGACTATTATGGGTGCCTTATGGAAGGATATTCTATTGTTTCAGCTCAGTAACAGAACTTCTAAGAGCCTTGAGGCTAGGCACAGGTTGCCATAATGCTTATGAGCGATTATTACGCAGTGTTGTTGTGATGGTAGGGTGTTTTCCATGTGTTGGGGCAGTTAATGAATTGAAGGGAGGTTTACTCAGTGTGTAATCAAAGGGATTCAGTATTTTATTCCCGGCAGGGGAAAGACAATCGAACTAAGTATGGTCAGATGTGGACTGGTGGAAGTAATGAAATGTGGTAATTGCAAGTGTAGTGGAGTTCTCCTCTATATGGGGGTGCCGTTGTCCTAATTGAATGCTTGAAGTTTGTCGGTGTTATGATCTGCTACAATTCACCTTGGGGAAAGAGATTGTGAAATAGTATTAGAGACACAACTATCAGATATCGCAGGGTGCGGTGGTTCTGGATTGAATCAGTATTTCAATATAGCGGTTCGAGAAAGATGACCTTCAGAAAAGTTTGGAGTTAGTAGCAAATTGTGGAATTCAAGCGCTATGAAGATAAATTTTATTAAGACAACTGTCACACCATTTTATTAAGACAACTGTCACACCTTCTTTTTTGCACACCTACCCCGAAGGATAAATGTATAAGGGAGTTTTTCCATTTAAAGTGACAGTATTCGAATTGGGATTTTTTTTTTTTTAGAGTCGCCACTTGGGATAGGATTGGCTTTTGGTGTCCCAAGTCACCGGTTTAAATTAAATCCCAAATCGAGGAAAATTGTTGACTTCCTAATTGGAGTCTGCGAACCAGAAATTCTGTGTAAGGTATTCTGTTGACCCGGGGGAAGGTGTTAGGCATCCCCGGATCCCGTGGTTCTAGAACGGTGGCTTAAATTATTATAAATGGCTAAAATCTAATTTTTATACATGCTCCAACCTATAGTTCAATTTTATAATTATTTACCGCTTTTTAATTATTTTTACGAAGGTGAACGTCGTTTAAGAACGTGTTTTCGGATCATGTCACATGAAATGCACCCGGATCCTCGACACATTCTTATTCAACATTTTTGGATTTAGATTTGGGTCGCATGAAATGCTCAACCGTATTTAGGAATGTAATTTGATTAAAATCGCATCTAAAAGAGACTAACGTGTTGTTATCTTTTGGGAAGGCCGTGAAATTTGCTAAACGACCCGTCCCGAATTTTTAAGTATTTTAATTAAATAATTAATGAGGGCCCCGCAATTTGTATTTTTGTTTGGCGAGGCTCGTCTCATTTTATTAAACGGCCATCCTAGAGCAAAATATAATTTTTTATTTATTATTTGTCTCTAAAAGGCCAATTAATTCACAAATATAAATTCGGACTCCGAATTCAAACAAAAGGGAAGACCCCTTTTAGCTTGAACTCGCTACCTAATTCGAAAATCCATTTTATATTTGTCAATTAATTCCCCATTTACTTATGTAATTTAAGGGTTGGGGCTTATAACAAATTTGGGCTTACAATTGGCCCAATTCCTATAATACTTTAACAATTTTGATTTGGGCTCATGACTGACCCAACATATTTCTGGCCCAACACGACTTGAAACTTCAAATCTTAGGGCCAGCTTAACGTCTAATTCCCAACGGGATTTCCATTTCAGTAACACACAAAACCATAATTGAACTAATATGCTAATTATTGAGGGTTGTGGAACAATCATTATGATAGTGGTGTATTGAATCATTGATTTTGTGACAAGTGAAACTTAAGGATCTATTGACATCTAAAATAATACTGAGTTATGCAAAGGTGCAATTACTAATTTTTTTTTTTTTTGAATGAAATATTAGACGGCTGACAGTATAAACTACAATTTCCAGTTCAATTTCGATATTTCAAACACTAACATTTAACCAAATGAAGCATCATTACTAAGGAATTAACATCAAAATAATTTATACTTGTATTGAAGCCTTAAGCTTAACCAAATTTGTTAAGGAACATTCATCAGGCTTAGGCTAAACATGAAATAAAACCTGTACGTTAATACTTATATCCAGTTCTGGTTTTAGCAAACAATTAGCTTAGGAAGTCAAACTACACTACATTAAATATGCTATTACAAATTCAAAGTTAACAGTCCAAAAAACAGTCCAAGTCCAGTTATACAATCTATAGTCCAACTCAGTTTTTAATTAATACAAAAATAGACGATAGTCTAATAACAATATTGAATTAAATGCCTAAGTATACAAATCAGAACATGTAAACTAAGGAAACGAAAGAGTCTTCAAATATTCATCTTCAATAGTAGTCACACATAGGAATCCCGTCCTCACTTGAGGTATTAGAATATACCTGGAAATGAATAAATGAAAGGAAATGAGGATCAACAGCAAATCGAGCAATTAACAGGGCAAGTAACAAATCACAGCAGCAATTTTAACCCGGGGGTGATTTCAACAGTCCAAAACGCTTAAAAACCAGGCAGGAACAATGAATCAACTCAAAACATATTCGAACAAGCTCAAATGACCTTCAAATGATCCCAGAAACAATCCATACTACACACAACTCAAAACTGATCCTAAAGTCTCAATTGAACCCAAAACCACTTGGAAATCAATTAGAAACACCTTTGGATTTCACTTTGCAAGAGATTAAGCTAAGAAATGCAGATCAACCGCCAAAACTCGAAGTTTAACCTAAGAAATTGAATAAAACAATGTTTTTTATTTGGTTTTCTGTAATTTTATGGTTTTTCTACAGCTTTTGTGTATTTTTCTGATTTTTTTTTAGATGAAGAGAGGAATTTCAAATTCCAGATCTGGTTTTTGATCTGAAATTCAAATTTTTAGACTTAGGGAATTTTTGGGGAGGAATTTTGAGGCTCCAAAAACTTTTTAATTTTAAGGGGTGTCTAACTTGTTAAAGAAGGCATTGGGGTTGCCTTTTATAGGCAACAAATAGGGCAGAAGGTTCTAGATGGCCCTCTCATTTTTTCCTCTCTTTTAATTTCATATTTCATTTATTAACCCTTCAATTTTTGACTTGTGCTACAAGTAACTGCCCTAAGTTTATTAAAATCTACACTAAAGTCCTATTCTAGAAGGTCCAAGGGTGTTCTTTTGGCTATACAATACCTAGATTACCCTTACCTTGGTTTTGAATTTACCGTTCTTAATAAAACTACCCTTTTTCATGCCCAAACTACCCCTAAAAACTTCTCAAAATTACTGATTCTACCTAAATTTTAATAGCTATAACCAATCCCCTAAACCAATTCCAAACTAACTAGAACAGATTAATTAATATTCAGAAATTAACTAACTGATCTAACAAAAGACTTAAAGATCAGGAGACCAGGATCAACAACGAAATTATACTAACATATAACCGATATGCTAACAATTGAATAATTAAGCATCAACTTAAAACTAAAAGAAATTGAAATTAACCTAAACATCTAGCTAACAATTAACGGACAGAATTGTATCGAGTCCAAACTAATCAATTAAGACGATTTCGAAATTAAAATTATGATTAACTAGCAGATGACATATACATCAAACTAAAACAAAACTAAAAACGAGAAGAAAATTCACTGATTGAACATATGGAACAAAAGAAGCAAAAGAGGAATTAAATTATCCTAATAAACAAAATAAAACGTAAAACTATCAGAACACTTACTATAGAACTTGCTCGACCTTGAATTATTCCCAAAATAGTCAGACTGCATGAACCCTAGATTTGCGATTAGAGCCCTTCTACTTGGATTTGAGAAATTATGGGCATGCATTAATGATGAGGGAGGACGAGTGAAGGTGTGGTATGATTTTGGGGAATTTTGGTGGTGGCACCGTCACCGGAGCACTTATGGCGGCGCTAGGGTTTGTAATATTTGATGAGTTTGGCTAAGATTCGAAGGAAAAGAGGCGTAGAATTGGAATGAGGAGACGGAAACGGAGTTAGGGGGTGATTTGGTGGGCATCGGCGTAACTATGGCTTTGGCGGAATCTTCGATTCAAAATTCGAGCTGATTGACTAAGATTTGGGAAAAACTAATCATGGACTTGGATAGAGGAGAATGATGCGGTTCGAGGGTGTAAATTTGGGGTGCTTTGGACGCCGGCCGCCGCCGTGGGGGATTTCCGGTGGCGGTAGGCGGCGGCGTTACGCAGAGCTAATTAGGGGTGGTTTGGGACGATGACTGAAGGGTGGGGGGTTAATTCGACACTTAAGTAGTAGACAACCTAGTCAATTACGGACCGTTAGATCAGAAGATCAACGGTCCAGATGTGTTTAGCACTAAACGATGTCGTTTGGTATTAAGGGGTTGGACTGGGTGAGAATTAAATTGGACTGGACGGGTATAAGCGAATTGGACCAGGAAAATTCGAATAATATTAGCCCAAATTGGTTTTTTATTAAGACCACTTACCCTCTTTTGTTTTCTTTTTAAAAAAAATGCTTTTCCTTTATTTTCTTCTTTCTTCTTTTGTTTTAATTTTGTATTTTATTATTTTCTGATTTTATTAAAATATAAAAAATTAAAATAAAGCCCTAATAAATTTTAAAGCTATGCTAATTAATTCCTAAAATTGATTAAAAACTATTTCGTGACGAATTCACAATTAAAACAATTAAAATACAAAAAATAAACTATTTTTGTTATTTTCTTCCTATTTTGTTTTAAAATAAATTAACCCCTAATTAATCCTAAAATATGAAATTAGATCCTAAATGCAAATGTGTATTTTTGTATTTTTCATATGAATTAAAATACATAGATAAAATGCAACAATTACCAAAAATAACACAAAAATTTGAAAAAAATTATAAAAATAAAGAAAAATCCTTTTGTTTGAATTTTGGGAATAATTTGCTTAGGTCAAAAATCACGTGCTCACAACAACGACTGAGCAACAAAAGGTGAGAAGGACATATGGAAAGTGTCAGGCGAAATTTTAAACTTCTAAAGGGCTAGACTTAGGGAGCGTAGGCCGGGCAGTTGATTAAAGAAGTGAGTTTTCCCAAAGTGGCAGAGCAGCGGAGCTGCATAGGGGCTTGGTAATGGAAGAACTATGCACCTTAAGGCAGTCTGGAACGACTTGAGAATATTGGTACTTGGTTATTGGCGTCTACGGATCTAATTTTAAGTAAGGATTCTTGTGCAGCCGGAGATCTAATATAACGGAAAGGAGCCGCTTAAATGAAGAAAGGTGTAGCATAACTTTGAAGTGGAAAGATGTTGTCGCCCATTTAATGGATGTCCGCGAGGGGTGAATGGACTTGTGCAGCTGGAGAGTGAGCTCGTACTCAGGATGGGATGTTGATGTCGTATTGATTGTACCTCACGCAGCAGCGTTGGGAGATGCCGGGGAGCGATTTCTATAGGTGGGGTATTCCTGTGAGCAGGTTAGCAGTCCCGTGGTTGGCGAGGCTTCTGCGAAGAGTTCTACTGGTTATGCAACAAAGGGAATTGTGGTATGAATGTTGTTAATGATTTAGAGTATCAAATTGGGTTTCTACGATAAGATATCGAGAATGCTGGCGATTGATTTTGCAAGGTTATGTCAATAAGAAATTATAAATCCTGGTGAACTCCAGAGTTTTATAATAATGGCTTCGAGCTAAGTGGGAGAGTCCCACCGTCTATGATTGGGTTGCATGGTTAACTACTTGCGAAGTTTCTGGTGATTAACATATTGATGGGTTATTTCAGCTACGGGAAAGGAACATAAGTGGTAATTTGAGCAAATAAATTATTAAAGGTGTGCTATCGTTGGCCTTATTGGCCCATGTTCAGACTTGGGGAGTGATTCTGTCGGGTCCTCCGTTGAGAATCATGGAGTTGATTATATTCGGACCAAGTTAGAGCGGGCGGTTCTCAGCAATGGTCCTAGTGGATTCAAAGAGGTAAAGTGTGGTGCCTAATGGTTTCGAGCCTACAGGTACGGTCAAGAACCAAGCTTGGTAGTGGCCTATGAGAAGAGGCGCAGAATGTTCTATGATGTTGTCTTGCGATGTAGCAATGAGGAGGTACGAAATGGTTCGTGGGATTTGAGGCAGCAGGGTCTCTTGGTTCAAGGTCACTTGGGATAAGCACGGATGGAGTATGTTATGCGTTGAATGGAGTGGGTACTATTTCTAAGGCAATCAAGGATAAATTGGAATAAGATAGATTTGTTAGCCGTAGTTGAAATGGCATATTGGGTCCAACGATCAGTTCATTCCGCGTGATCAAGTTATGTGTGTGATTTGTAGCGGTATGTGTGAGGCTTGTCGGCCGCCGTAATTGATGTTATTTAGAAGCATTCTTCTGTTATGGCTTGTTAAGTGGAAGCGGATTCCGGAAGGGCTATGGTGGCTTGGACCACTACTCGCAGATTTGCATATTCTACAGTTATGGGAATTTACCTGTGTGTTGCTATGATTCCCCTAAAGTGAGTTAAGTGCAAAGTTCTTATATGATGAAGTGTTGAAATAATAATGGTTTCGGAGTTATGATGAAAATCGTGTTCTATCGTATATTGGCACGTTGGGTGTAGTGAGTAGCATGGAAATTCAAAGTGAGGACCAAAGTTGCATTTTGGTGCTGGCAAGGAAGTCACGGGCTCGGATAAGCAAGGAAGGGGTTGAATGATTAGAGCAAATTGGTATTGTCTTTATGTCGCCTGAGATCGAGGTGTTATGAAAGAGGTTTTGCATCCTGGTTAAGGATTCTTGACCGTTTTTCAGCGTTAGTGCGGCCGATGGTTTATATGTGCGGACCCGTTATTTATTTTGGAAGATTATGGGAGCGTGTCCCACGGAAAGATTGTATAAGTATGATGTGTAGTCACTAAAGATTTAAACCAAGTACGAGGATTATGGTAATATCATTAATTTGAGAATTTAGGCCTGGAGGGCACTTTGGTTATCAGGTTATGAACTGAGAAGGTTGCTCCGGTGATGATGGTTGTTGTTATGTGTTATGAGGGAAAGGGAGTTCCTATGGACCTTTGAAAGGTTATTAGCCAAGCTGGTGCAACCAGAAATCGGCTTGAGATCAATGGATTGATTTATATGTGAACAGGGCTTTATATCATTCCAGTTGTGTTCATTTCAATAAAGCGCTCCTTAGGGGGTAGTCAGGGTGTTATCTTGTTGTCAGATATTTCATGTAGTGATACATTGTGCCATGTGAGTTGTGAGACCGCCTGAGAACATGTGTATGTGTTGAGGATCCGCGCGGGAATGTCGTATTATGAGCAAAATGGCTCTTGAGATTCAGATTATATATCGCACCTCAGTTGTGCTTGAGTTTTGTAGCTTATGGCGTTATATGTTCCCTCACGGATGGTATTATGCACTTAGCGTGCTTGTGACCAAATTTGATATCTTGTTGTAATGGGCAGCTTGGCCCCGATGTATATCTCCTCATGTGAGTTCTATGTGTGGATCGGTTGGCATGCCGCCATGGGTATGTTATTTGGATCGGGTGGCACGTCGCCGTGGGTATGTTATTTGGATCGGGTTGCATGCCGCAATAGTGTGATGTTCAGTACAGTTCCCCTATTTGCCTTTATGTGTTATGTTTCCATTGACCGAGGAGAGCTCGTTCTAGCTGTGAGCCCGCATCGCATGTATGATTCGCGAGCGGGGTGTTCGTTTAGCATGTTACCTGCGTCGCATGTATGATTCGCGAGCGAGATAATTAGATCTCCTTTTCAGAGTTCGTTTCCTTCTGTATCACATTCTAATTTGTAGCCTATTAGCACATGGTAGCGTCATATGGGACTTTTGATTGAGTCCGAAGTGGCTTATTGCCTGAGTAGTTCGTACTGGGTGAGATGAGATTATTGGATTTAGGACCAGTGCAATTGGATTATATGAAGTGAATTAAGGAGCTAAGACCATTAGATGGTTCAGGAAGAGGCAATGACTCTTGTCAAGGTTATAGACCCAATGATTTGTTGATTCAACAGTTGGTTATGAATTTCGGCATATCTCTTCCATAGTGTCGGTATTGTAAAGGTTAGGGCAAGACCCATATAGGTCATGAGGTGCAATGGGAGCATCGGATCCGTGGAATTTCGATTAATTCGATCAGAAGGGTTATTGTGGTCCTATGAGTAAGTGATGCAAAGTGTGAATTCAACAAAGTTATTCAGTCGTGTTTGAGTACAGCGTGTAGTGATTGATATGTTGATCGTATGTTGGAAACATGCCAGGCATAGAAATTTCGGATGTTGGAATTGCGCTCTGAGGCTTATTTGTTGCATAAAAGGGAATATCTTTAGAATTTATCGAGCTAATGTTCTCAACTAAGTTGTGATAGGACAGGAAGGTGCATGAGAAGTTAAACAGTGAGTTCAGACTACATCAGTGTAATTCTTAGCATGTTCGAGGACGAACGTATGTTTAAGTGGGAGAGAATGTAACGACCCAATCGGTCGTTTTGAGTACTAGCGCTAGGGCGATTTTTGGGCGATTTTTGGGGAGCTTCAAGAGGGGATTTTTGTCGTCAATGTTAAGGTAAGTTATCCCCATCACTTTTGAGTTAAATATATCAATTAAGTATGGATTTAAGCATGAAAATTAGTGTAAAATTGAGGTTTCGGAGGAAAATCTAGAAAATTATATTCTTGGAATTTAGCCACGATTTTGGATATGGAATTTAGAGAAAATTATATATTTGAGTTCCTAAGGTCATGGGTAACCATTGTCTTCGAGAAATTTTGGAATCCAGGCACGTGGGCCCGAGGGCATTTTGGTCATTTCACTCAGCGGAGTTGGAAATTTGCATAATTTGAATTGTTAACAAGTATTTGAGCATGTTCTTATTAGTTTGTCATTAATTGGATAGTTTTGGTGCATTGTGTATCGGTTCAAGCCTTCGAAAGAATGTAGAGTGCCGGTTATGAGTCTTCGGAGCGAGGTGAGTCTTCTTTCTAACCTTGTAAGAGGGAACTGTCCCCATAGGTGAAATAATTGATTATGTGCTCCTATTTGTGGGGGCTACGTACGCACGAGGTGATGAGAGTTCGTGCGTAGCTACTATTATGCTATTGTCCAGGTAGTTAGGACCCAAAAGCATGTTATACTTGAATTATTTATGAACCCATAGATAGCTTGAATTTCTTAAATCACAGTGAATTAGTAAGGGAATTACTAAAAGGATTAAACTTCATTTCTTAAAAATTGTTAAAGGAGAATTGGTTTTATTTGGATAATTATTCCCCGATAAAATTCTAATTGGCTATTTGAGCATGTATATTATGTGTACCTGCATCGCATGGATGATTCGCGAGCAGGGTGATTGTGTATCTTATGTGTACCTGCGTCGCATGGATGATTCGCGAGCAGGGTGATTGTTTATTTTGTGTTGACCGCGTCGCATGGATGATTCGCGAGCGGGGTAATAGATGCATCTATGGTTCGTGTCGTTCGACCCTCGGCAGTGCATAGTTTACATTTTTGTTGGATCGGGCTGTCGCCTCGGTGTGATTTGCGCATGTTATTTGTCGCTTGAGAATTTTAAACGTGAAATTTGCCCTTCGTGGCTTGATATAAATTGATAAGATAAATAAAGAAAAGTAAATCTTGAAAATCCTTTATTATTTGTTGAAGGTGTGTTGCCTGTTTACCAGCTTTGTGAGTTAGAACCAATATATAAAATCCCTGATTTCTTCACACATTTAGTATATTATAATTGGACCATTAGTAAGTGTCAAAGTTGACCATCTCGTCTCTACTTCTTCGAGATTAGGCGGGATACTCATTGGGTACACGTTGTTTTCGTACTCATACTACACTTCTGTGTATTTTTGTTGTACAGGTATATATACCTCTAGCAGCCTACTGGGCGTAGAAGCACGGATGATTCTGGGACTAGGTGAGCCGCATTCCTTTGATACGACCCGCAGCTAGTGTAGTTCCTTTCATCATTTTGTATTTTATTCCCTGTCCACTGTATTTCGGACAGAGGTTGTGTTTTATTTTTCTTATCAGTAGTTGCTCATGCACTTGTGACACCGGGTTCTGGGATGGTTTTCGAAAGACTCGTACTAATCATTTATTATTTAATTTGAATTGAAGTAAAGATTGTTTTAATCATGAAAAATGGAAGGAAAAATCCTAGATTTTCAAAGGTATTAAAAGATAATTTAATTGATAAATTGGTTGGCTTGCCTGACAGAGGTGTCCGGCGCCACCACGACCCTTAGAGGATTTTGGATCGTGACAATATGGTATCAGAGCACTAGGTTCCTGTCGGTCTCACGAGTCATGAGCAAGTCTAGTAGAGTCTCGCGGATCGGTACGGAGACGTATGTACTTATCCTCGGGAGGCTACAGGGCTGTTAGGAGTACTTCCCTCCTTGATTTCCTTATTATGCGATTCAATTCCTTTGAGGCTTATGCCTTTGATTTCTTCCTGCTCAAGGACCAGTTCCTTTCACTTGAGGACTTAAAAAGAGGTAATGTCTCCTTTGGTAATGGAAGGAAAGGTGAGATCATTGGGGTTGGTAAAGTAGGCAAAACAAATTTTTATTCCATAGAGAATGTCTACCTGATAGATGGCTTGAAATATAGCTTAATAAGTGTGTCACAATTGTGTGAAAGAGGTAACCTTGTGGCTTTCACCTCTACCAAATGTTTTGTGATTAACCTTACCACTGACAAGATTGTTTTGCAAGGAAAAAGAGTTAAACAATATTTACATTGTAGATTTGTCAACTTTTTCAGAAAATGAACTCACTTGCTTAAGTGTGTTAGTTAATGATCCCCTCCTGTGGCACAAAAGACTTGGTCATGCCAGTCTAAATCAGCTAAACAAATTAGTCTCAAAGGACTTGGTGATAGGGTTACCTAATATTAAGTTCAAGGAAGACAAAGTTTGTGAGGCATGTGCAAGGAGGAAGCAGGTAAGGTCATCCTTCAAATCCAAGAAAATGGTCATATGGATCTTTGTGGTCCAATGAGAACCATGAGCAGTGGTGGAAAGAAATATGTAATGGTACTTGTTGATGATTATTCTAGATTTACCTGGATACTATTTCTGACATCTAAAGATGAAGCAGTTGAAATGTTTACTGATTTTGTTAGAAAAACTCAAAAATAATTAGGAAATCAACTTGCATCCATAATGTCTGATCATGGAACTAAATTTGAAAATGCAAAGTTTGCTGAATTCTGTGATGAAAATGGTATAGATCATAATTTCTCTGCCCCTAGGACCCCTCAGCAAAATGGAGTAGTTGAAAGAAAGAATAGAACTCTAGAGGATATGGCTAGAACCATGCTACTTTCTAGTAAATTACCTCACAGTTTCTGGGCAGAGGCTGTAAACACTGCATGCTACATAATCAATAGATGCATGACTAGACCTCTTGTTGAGAAAACTCCCTATGAGTTGCTTAAAGGGAGAAAACCAAACATATCCCATCTTAGGGAATTTAATTGCAAGTGCTATGTGCAAAATAATGAAAAAGACTCCCTAGGTAAGTTTGATCCCAGAAGTGATGAGGGAGTATTCTTGGGATATTCTTTACATAGCAAAGCATATAAAGTGTTTAAAAAAAGAACTTTGTGTGTAGAAGAAAGTGTGCATGTAGTATTTGATGAAACTAACATTCTTTCTGAGAGACAGGAACATGAAGATAAAACCATTGGATTGGTAAAAGACTTGGTTGAAGCATAAGCTCAAGTCAAAGTGACACCAACAGAAGGAACAGGTGATGGAACAGGTTCTTCCATACAGGGCAACCTGACAGGGGGAAGAAATCAAAGAGGAATTGAAATAAATTTCTTAAAGGAACCTGTTCATGAATCTATTTCTCAGCAAATGGCTGAAACATCCAGCAGAAGCCAGTTGGTTGTGAAACCTCACAAGTATCAAAGTTCTCATCCCATTGAGAACATTCTCACTATCCAACATATGGAGTCAAAACCAGATCACAATTAAAGAATATGTGTGCTTTTGATGCTTTTTTATCTATCATTGAACCTAAAAATACTGTTGAGTCTTTGTAGGATGCAGATTGGGTGAATACAATGCAGGATTAGCTAAACTAGTTTGAAAGGAGTCAAGTTTGGCACCTAGTTCCTAGACCCAAGGACAGATTAGTCATTGGTACAAAATGGGTCTTTAGGAACAAACATGATGAAGATGGAACTGTTACAAGGAACAAGGCAAGATTGGTGATCCAAGTTTACAACCAAGAGGAGGGAATAGACTATGATGAGACTTTTGCTCCAGTTGCAAGACTAGAGCAATCAGACTTCTCATAGCCTTTGCAGCACATATGGAATTCACTCTTCATCAGATGGATGTCAAAAGTGCATTCCTTAATGGCTACCAAAGGAAAACATGTTTTTGAAACAACCTCCAGGATTTGAAAGCAAGGAATGTCCTGAGCATGTGTACAAACTAGACAAAGCTCTATATGGGCTCAAGTAGGCCCCAAGAGCTTGGTATGAACGGCTATCAAAATTCCTACTGGAGCACGGTTACAAAAGAGGTAAAATTGATAGTACCTTATTCTTAAGGGAAAAAGATAAGGATCTCCTTGTTGTGCAAATCTATATTGATGACATAATCTTTGGGGCCGCCACTGATAAGTTACGTAAGACTTTGCAAAACTAATGGGGAGTGAGTTTGAAATGAGAATGATGGATGAGCTTAACTTCCCTAGGGTTGCAGATCAAAGAAAGTCAAAATGGAACCATGATTCATCAGCAGAAGTATATAAAAGAACTAATCAAAAGTTTTAAAATAGAGGATTATAAGAAATAGATACACCTATCGCAACTGCCACTAAATTAGATGTTGATGAACCTGGTTCATCAGTTGATCAGAAGTTTTATAGGGGTATGATTGGTTCACTCTTGTATCTTACTGCCAGTAGACCTGACATTGTTTTCAGTGTAGGGCTTTGTGCTTGTTTTTAGGCAAATCCAAAAGAGTCTCACTTGACTGTTGTCAAGAGGATATTGAGATATCTCAAAGGCACTACTGATTTGTGTCTTTGGTACCCTAAAGGTAGTAATTTCAATCTAGTAGAATATGCTGATGCTGATTATGCAAGTTTCCTAGTGGATAGAAAAAGCACCTCAGGTATGGAACACTTCCTTGGTTCATGTCTTGTATCATGGGCTACCAAAAAGCAAAATTCAGTAGCCTTATCTACTGCTGAAGCTGAATATGTAGTTGCAGCTTCTTGTTGTGCTCAATTGCTATGGATCAAACAACAGTTGGTAGATTTTGGAATTGAAGTTGGATGTATACCAATATTTTGTGATAACACTCTTGCTATAAGTATGACAAAGAACCTTGTTCATCATAAAAAGACCAAGCACATAGATGTTAGACACCACTTCTTAAGAGATAACTATGAGAAAGGATTAATCTCAATAGAATTCTGTGTTACTGATAAGCAAATAGCTGACATCTTCACTAAAGCACAGAATAGGAAAAACTTTGAGAGGAACATGTTGGAATTAGGGATGATTAAGATCACCTAAAAGAACCAGTTCAGAATGCAATGAAAGAAAAAAAATTGGTTAGAAATTCTGACTGATTGTATGTAAATATCTAGACTAATTCTTACTCAGTCTCATACTCTAATTAGTATACTCCTGTGACATGTGTTTATATTAACTCATTGATCTCTTACAAAAAATTTTCTATTCTGATATTTGAGGCATAATCAAGAGAAGTTCTACTTAAAGAACCAGGTTCATCAGTATATGCTCATGAGAAAGTTCAAGTATGATTCTATACTTTGCACAATTAGAAAGATTAATTTTCCAATCATGAGCAGAAGTCCTATTTTCACCAAACTCCCAAAAATTATATCCGTTGAGCATTGAACCAGTTTCATTCTCCTAGAATTTTAAGGAAAACGGGATTCTTGCCTAAAAACTAGCGTCACCTATTAATCACTAAGAGACCGGAGTTCTAAAGTGATTAGACTCCTGATTGACTACAGCAAAAAGGATATCGTTACTACATTTAATCATAATCTTCTTTAAATACACTCCACATACTCCTTTTTAGTCCATAACTGTCATTAATCTCTCCCAAGTTCTGATCATCCTCTTTCTCTCCGAAATTTCCAAAATTCCCAAAATTCTCCAGAAATCTTTCACCATGAAAAACCCTCAAGATAACTATGGAACTCCCCCACCAATGTCTCCCTCAAACACATCCTCATCTACACCCCCTAGTGACAACCCCAAACCTAGGTTTCGCAGGCAGAAAATGTTGGCAAGAAAAAATATAGCTACTGGTTCTTTGAGAACAGCTCTGAATGAAAAATTGAGAGCTAGCCAGAAGAAAGAGAGCCCTGCTAAAGAATCTGACTCAAGTTCTGAGTCCGGAGCATTTATCTCTGCAAGCGAAGGAGAAGAACGTGGGTCTTCTGACACTAACAAAAATCAAGAAATCCCTGGTGATGTAAATACTTGTTTTGTATTTTTTGATATGGTAGAAAGGTGGATAATAGGTTTCTGTTGGTTGGTTCTGTGAAAGATGTTAAGGATGCTGAGTCTTGTAGAAGGGGAAAGAAAAGGAAAGACAAAATTCTTGCAATCTGTGGAGGGGTAGAGGAGATAGACAACAAGTCAGGGGAAAGTGGCTCCGGTGAGGATGCTGAAGGTCTTGTTCATTTGAGTGAGCAACAAGATGAACCTGGTTCATCTATTGAAGAAACCCTAGCTGACATCCTGAAGAAGGTTGGGGCCAGCTATGATCCAAAGAAGCGCAAGGCTTCTTCCCAAAAGGCTCCAACTGCTTCTAAGCCTACAAAGAAAAGCAAGGTGTCATCTCCTAAGTCTATTGTCCCTTCATTGCCAAAGGGAAGAGCTACTAGAAGCAGGGTCAAACAAAGTGAGGCAGACTTGCAGAAAGCCTTAGAGGAAAGCAGGAAAAAGAAGAAGGAGAAAGGAAAAGCAAAAGTTGTGGAAAGTTCTGTGGCTGCAGAAGATAAGGAGGAGGAGATGGAACTGGTCCATCAAGAAAGAGGTACAACTGTGGAGGTTCCCACTCCCACACCAAAAAGATTCAAGACTTCTTCAAAGAATTCTTCAGAACCTGTATCTACTGAACCCTCCTTAGCTAAAAGAACCAGGTCTGCTGTAAAGGGAAAACAAAAGAAAATTATTGAAGAAGAATAATGGAGTGAAGAAGAAGAATAGGGGGAGTCAAACAAAGAACAGGATATATTTGCCATTTTTGGTAGGAGAAAGATCTTGAAAGGCAGGTTGTTGAAAGACCTGGAGGAGCCATGTATGCTAAGATTGGTGGATGCCCTAGCTGCACAAGGATGGAAGGACATGGTCTTTCAATTGGATGGGAAATTGTCCAGGAAGGAGCTGATTGAGTTCATGGCCAATGCCACTGCCAAGAATGGGGTTGTCACCAGCATGGTAAAAGGAGTAAAGGTGCAGTTTGATACACCTAAACTGGGTGAGATTTTAGACATTCCTAGTGTGGGATATGATGATTATACTAGGCAAAGTTGGCCTTGCCTGGATTCTCTTCCTACTGCACTCCAAATCACCAGAAACTTTTGTGATTCTGCAACTGCTGAAGATGTGAATGAAGCTAGGTTTGTTCAGAAGAGTAAGATGAGGGCTGAGCACAAGGTGTTATTTGAGTTTGTGAACAAATGCTTGCTTCCAAGCAGGAGAGAAGGCACACTGCAAATTACATGGACTTGGTCCTCATGGAGTGCCTTGTGAGAGGAATGTAGGTAAACTGGCCTGCTTTTATTATCAAACTACTGGATTGAGTCATCAATGGCTCCAAAGCTCATGCCACACCATATGGGTTCCTATTGACTACTGTTCTGGAAAGGCTAAATGTCTCTTTAAAGAAGTGGGAAATGGCATCAAGCAAGGAGCACTTTGGTGTCAAGACTCTTATGGCTTGTGACTATCTAGTGAATGCCACCCCAGTTGAACTTGGTTCATCTCTGAAGACTCCTGTAAACATCAAGGTTAGGGAATTAGTTCAAGAATGTGGAACAAAAGATGTAGAAATTGCTAGGCTCCAGGCTCGTATTGCTGAACTAGAAAATGAGAGAAATAGCCTTAAAGCTGAGCTAGCAAAGGAAAAGGAAAAGAGTGAAGGGATGCTTCAGACCATGTTCAACCTTTTCCAATCCCAACCCTCTAGTTCCTCCAAGCCTTAGGTTTTCCAGTTCCTATCTTTGAACCAGTCTAACCCCCCAATGACCCAGATTCGGGACTTTTCTTTATTTTTGTTGCTCATGGTTGGATGTTTTTTCTTTCTTTTTGTGGTCTGCTTTGTAGAAACATTTCCTGATAAATGACAATGTGCTTTTTTTTCTCTCTCTTATTCTATAAAGCTTCTGATCTTAATAGTTAAATTTTTGTCAAGATGATTATTGATTAACTGAATCATGTTTTCACTTGCAGCTGCCCCAATAGCCATCATCAACTTTTTTATGATGCCAAAAGGGGGAAGAGATGTTGTGCTTTACTTTGTATTCTGAAATAAAGTGATATTTATAACCTGATTAAACCTGGTCCTTAATGATAATTTGGGTTGTCTAAGTTAAATTGTTGATAATTAAGCTGAGTTCCACAGGTTCGCTGATCAGTAAAAGTACAAAGTTTGTCATCATCAAAAAGGGGAAATTTGTTGGCCCAAGTTCAGATGAAGTTTTGAAGATTGACAAAATGAACTCAGTCATGGACCAGGTCCATCATGTGAGACACAGTGGTTATCTACCAATACGTGTGAGATGCACGTGAAGAAGATAAGTCTCAAGGATCAGCAACAATATCTTCTGAACTGATCAAAAAGATTGCATAAAGGATAAGGAAATGAAGTCTCCTTATGTGAAGAGAACTAAATCCGGATCAAGAATAAGGGTTGGAGTTTGTATTGTTCTAGGACTCGAATTCGATGAAGGATCAACAATTAAGTCTCAATCAAACTCAAATTACTAACTCTTTAAATAACTATGATTGTTCTCTTTTACAGGGATTGCACATACGCAGAAGTTAAACTAAATTGAGAACAAAAGAGCTAGGCAATTTCGCAAGCAATTTATGTGTGATTCAAGTGTGCATTCCTAAAGCTACATGAACCAGATTGAAGAACCAATTCTATTGTGTTTATTCTTATTCTAGTTCAATTGTAGTAGGTGTTTCATATTGTACCTTTCAGCTTTTGTAGAAGCAATTGTAATAGGTACTTTGAGTATTCAAGTTATAGGCTAACTTGAAAGTGTCGCAGCAGTTAGAGATTGGTTGCCACACTAGGATTAGAGTTTAATCCTTAGGTTTACAAGAGTTTTGTAAATGTTGTTTTGGCTTAGTGATTTTAGTGGAAGTTTGGGAAAATCCTAATAAGTAGTAGGTCGTGGTTTTTTCACCTTTTGAACCAAATGTTTTCCACATAAAAATCTATGTGTTCTTTATTTTATGCACTCTTAATTTTGCAAACAATAATAATAAGTACATCTAGAAGAACCAGGTTCTTCTAGTGCAAAAATTAGGTACCACACAAATCACCCCCCTCTTGTGTGGTATTGACGTGTAGAACATCAGCAAGGTTCGAGATGTGGCTTTTATGGTTGGTGAGCGGGTATTTCTCCGAGTGTTGCCTATGAAAGGCGTAATGAGATTTTGGAAGAAGGGCAAGTTTAGCCCCAGGTTCATTGGTCCGTTTGAGATTCTTGATCGAACTGGAGAGGTGGCTTATAAAATTGTTTTGCGGCCGAGCTTATCAGCCTTACATCCAGTGTTTCGTGCGTCCATGCTTCGGAGGTATCACGGTGATCCAGCCCACATATTTGATTTTAGTATTGTCCAGTTGGACAAGAACTTGTCTTACGAGGAGGAGCCGGTGGCTATTCTAGACCGGCAGGTTCGTCAGCTGAGATCTAAGAGTTTCCCTTCTGTTCGTGTTCAGTGGAGAGGTCAGCCTCCTGAGGCATCGACCTGGGAGTCCGAGTCCGATATGCGGAGCCGTTACCCTCATTTGTTCCCCGACTCAGGTACTTCCTTCATCTGTTCGTTCGAGGGCGAACGGTTGTTTTAGAGGTGGAGAATGTGACGACCCAAAGGGTTATCACATGTTTTCTTATCCATTTTGTGCTCCCGAGGCCTTAAAAACCTCATTTAGAGTCGTCTCGATTTGCGTGCGCAGTTCGGACGCGTAGCTGGAAAGCTTAAATAAGAAATTTCTGTGAAAAATGCTAAGTTTTGATATTAAAATGAATAAATTTAACTTTGGTCTAATTTTTAGGTAAAAGGACTCAGACACGTGATTTGATGGTCTCGAAGGGTCCGTAGAAAAATATGGGACTCAGGCGTATGCTCGAAATCGAATTCCGAGGTCCCGAGCCCGAAAAATAAATTTTTAAAGGAAATTATTTTTTGCGTTCACGTCCCTGCCTTCGTGTTCGCATAGGGTTATTTGACCCTAAGGGCTTAGCCTTAACTTTCTCGTCGCGTTCGCGTAGTTTATAGGACTTCTTCATCGCGTTCGCGTGATAACCCACACATTCTCATAGAACAAATTTCTGGACCCCAGCCTTTTATTCTTCGCGTTCGCATTCTTTATCTCGCAAACGCGATGGTCTGTTAAGTACTACCCTTCGCGAACGCGATCAGCCTGTCGCGAACGCAAAGGGCAATTTCGCCCAGTTATATTTTTAATTTTCAGAACAATGTTGTTACGGGATTTTCATAAACATTCACGAACTCCTCCTTCTCCAAGGTCCTCAGGCGTCCATTGAAGCTATCCTTCACCAAAGACTTCTTGGGTTAGTAATCTTTGCTTGTTTCCTTCCATTTTCTTCAACATATAATAAATTCATAAACCTAAAACATGTAATTAAGGGTAAAACTTAGAGAAATAGGTAGGGTTAGGGCTTTTTGATTTTTCTTGATTTAGACCTCGTTTTAGGATTGAATTTGAAAACAAATTATATATTCGGGCTCGTGGGTGAATAGTGGATTTGATTTTGGTCTGAACCTCGTATTTTGACCAAGCGGGCCCGGGGTCGATTTTTGGAATTTTGGGGAGAAAGCTTGGAAATCTATAATTAAGCATTGGGTTTGATTTGTTTAGTGTGTATTGATTTTATGAAGTCATTATTGTATAGATTTGATTGATTTGGAGCCAAATTCGAGAGAGAAAGCGGTTATTGTGGATTGAATTGGTCGTGGAAGTTTGAGGTAAGTGTTTGGTCTAACCCTAGCTTGAGGGATTAGGATTTGAGTCCTACTTGCTATGTGGTAATTGTCGAGTACGATTTGTAGGCATGGTGACGAGTATCTACACGTTGGTGTCTAACATGACCGTGAGTCTTTAAATTGTGAATATCTTGATTTCGTTATATTATCATGCCTTGGTGATGATTCCTAATTGTTGTGAAAAGCTTGTGAAAGTATATGAAATAATTGAACCATTTGGAGCATTGGCTCAAGTGGTAAAGTGAGTTATGAAATGAAAGTGAAAGAAGAAAGTGAGTTATTAAATTGTTCCCTTTTCGGGATGTTGATATTATTGATATTATGCCCTTGCCGGGATTAATTATTTAATCGTATTCCCTTGCCGGGATTTCTATTATAAATTTGTTGATTCCCTTGCCCCTTGTTTGTGATTGTTGTTTGGGTGAGGAAGAGTGTTAAAGTACGAAGGTTGATGCTGTGCATTATTTTTTTTATTGTGAGGAAAGAGTGTAAAGCACGAAGGATGATGTCATGCATTGTTTGCTTATTGTGAGGAAAGAGAGTAAAGCACGAATGGTGATGCCGTGCAGCACGATGTACCATTCTGTGCCAATTCTATTGATTATACGTGAGGAAGAGAGTAAAATCACGATGGGTGATGCCATACACATTATTATTATATCATTGCTTGGTGAGGATGAGACTAAAAACACGAAGGGTGATGCCGTGCACTTATTGATTTCTGGTGCTTTGTTTATGATTGAGCTATGTTGTTTTCCTTCGTTATGTGGTGATTTTATTCGGAATTGTTATTTTTCCCTACAGCATGCTCCCACTCCCATATTGTTTACTTAACCTTGTATTTCGATTCCGCTGTATATATGTACATAACTGTACAGGTTTATGTGGGGTCTGGTCTAGCCTCGTCACTACTTCGCCGGGGTTAGGCTAGGCACTTACCAGCACATGGGTCGGTTGTGCTGATACTACACTCTGTGCTCTTTTGCACAGATCCAGGCATTGGACAGCAGCAGTAGCGATGGAGTTAGCCTTCAGTCCAGCGAGACACCGAGATAGCCTTGCAGGCGTCCGCAGGCCCAGCGCCTCCTCTATCTTTTATTTTAGTCTGTTATCTCATATATTCGAGACAAACAGTTTGTACTTTTCTTTCAAACGATTTTATTTAGTACTCTTAGTGGTTCGTGAGTATGTGACACCAGTTCTTAGGTAGAGGTTATGTTGATTTTCCGCATTATTGTTCAGATTCTTTAATTTAAGACTTTCATTTATTTACTTTATTCCGTTGTTTTCATGATATTACTGTTAATTGTTAAAAGAAGTAAAGCAGATAATGAAAAAGGTTGTTAAGGGTTGGCTTGCTCGTTAGTATGCGCCATCACGACTCCCGAGGATAGGAAATCCGGGTCGTGACAAAAATATTATCTAGTGGTTAATAAGGTGAATATCTCTCAAATCTAATTATATTAAATTTCATTTAGGGCTGTGCATAATATGTTAAATACCGAATTACCGTACCAAAATAAAAAAAATTTGGTATTTAGTATTCAGTATTTGAGTATTTCGTATGGTATTTGATTTAAGTTTTTAAAAATATTTGGTATTAGGTATTTAAAAAAATATTAATTACTGATATACGAATATCGTACAGATATAGTATATACTAAGTTACACATTATATCTGTTATTGATTGTAACATACTATAAGTTACACAATACTTTTCTTTGAATTGGCCTTCACGTTGAGGTCAGCTACGTAATGTTTTTACATTTTTAGGATGTTTCTTGCTTTCTTTTTGTTGGATTAATCTTTATTGTATTCTCTAAGTTCAATAATTAACTCTAAACAAGTAAGAAAGACATTTTCAAGTATCAAATTTATTCGTTTTTGTGCCTTTTATCTCCCATTTGATACTTATTAATTAAGATTTAGTATATACATATTTTTAATTTATGTCTAATTAGGTTTTGAAGTTAAAATTAAATAGAAATATATTTTCTAATTTCTAATCAAAATAGATCTTATAATATTTAAATAGGGGTAATTATACCTATTTTTTGAGGTTGAAGTTTGATAAGTACGCAGCAGAAATAAGAATTGAGATTTAAAAGATTATGATGAATAACCAAAGCTCTCACCGCCTCTCTGTCTTTGCTAATTTTTTTCTATATAGCCATTATAAACGCTTGTGCTTATTTTATTTTGTAAAGGTAGTTTTTTTTACCCCTATAGTGTGAGTGTGTGACAATTCCTTTCTTTGTGTTTCTCATAACTCCACGTCAAAAAAAAAATATATATATATATATAAAAAAAGAAAAGATGAAGAAGGGGCATGCGTAAATATTAAAGTCGCAATGATTATTGATGAACATGTAGCAACTAAAGGTTCTTTTATTTAAAACTCTTCACATACAATCCAAATTATAAAACCTACCTTTGTCACCCACTCTCTCTTCCTACTTCCCGTGACTTCTCCTACTCTCTCTCATCCAAATCATGGCAGCTACCACCACCAGCTGCGGAGGTTTCTTCAGTTTCCGACCAAGTTCCGTCGAGCCAAGGATCCGGTCCTCCTCCACCCCCGGCTGCGGAAAACTTGATGGGATGGCCATGTGGTTCATCAACGGCGTCTCCGCCGCGTTTTTCGCGTCGTTGGAACGGTGTTCTTGTATTCGTATTGCCACACATGAGGATGAAGGTGAAGATGCAAACGACTTGCCTTTGATGTATAATGATGGGAATTATGGAATTTCCAGCAGTTCTTGTAGTAGAAGGCCAGTATTGACTAAAGAGAAGAAAAATAGAGCCTTTTCTTAGGGCTCATATGATAATTGATACATTATATCTTGCATTACAAAATTGTAGTGTTTGGTAAGCTGGTTTTCATCCAGAAAGAAATTAAAGAGCAACGTCGCTTGCTTTATATTAATCCTAGCTACTACATATATATATGTTTGAATATCATTTTCATGTTTTGTGAATATTTGGATTTGTACTATGAATCCTTTTTACTTGGAAATTTTGAAATACTTGTTATTATAATTAAGGTCCTTTTGAATTTTATGTTTTTTTTTTTTTTGTAGGAGTTGTGTATTTATACTTATAGTATGAACTTATTGAATTATTGTTAAAGCTAGCTAGTAATACACACAATATAGTCTGTGATTTAATTACTAATAATTAATCACTATCATTTAATCTGACCACAAGCAATTAGCACCAATTCTATTATTTCTTCTTTGAGGTACATGGAGAATAATATCATTATCAAAGCCATGTGAGATTACATTACATTACACGTTATTCACGAGACGCAATTAAGGAACACATTGGAGGATCTTTGACTAAAATTCATTCATATTTATCCAAATTTTGGTATCGGTTGACAGTCAAACTTTGAATCATTGTTCACATAATAAGATAGATCTCTTAGATCATAAACACTATCCCTGTTCTTTAAACTTGGTTAGGGAATTTTAATTTTTGAATCAAAAAATATTTGGGTTTGGATATTAATTAGTTGACCGTGAATAACTGAGCAGGGTTTGGTCTTTGAACCTACCTAAGTAATATCGAATGAATTGCAACGTACTATTCGCTATTTTAAGTTAATCCAAGAATTAATTTTCTACTTCTTTAGCTTTTATTATATATATATATATATATATATATATATATATATATATATATATATATATATATATATATATATATATATATATAT
>MU714251.1:68810-104645 GCA_026770625.1 Nicotiana glauca
ATATATATATATATATATATATATATATATTTATTTTTTTCTAATTTTTTTTATTATATTAGCCATTGTTTAGTATTCACTTTTTTTTTGTAATATATGAGAAGATATATAATATATTACTAATAAAAAAAAAATTTATTTTAAATTTTATTCTGTTATTCTTAATAATATTATGTAAATTTTAATGAATAAAATCACTGTTAAATTGTTAGGACTTATACATGGAGCACATTGAATAAATTTTTTGTTATGTATTTTTTTTTATTATATTATCTAATATTTAATATTATTACATTTTTAATAGATATATTTATTAGCATATTACTTTATATAATATTTTTCTCTGAATGTTTTTTTATTTATTTTCGTTTCTATTTTAAAATAATTTTTAAAACTACAATTTCAAACTACTCCCAAATTTGAATTGGTAATTCATTATTTTTTAATTTCAAATTTTATTTTAAAATTATTATAAAACTCCAACTTGAAACTACTTCCCGATTTGAATGGGTAGTTCTTCTCTTTTTTTATTTTTTTATTTTTTATAGCTAATTTTTTTGCCTTTTATTTTAAAATTATTTAAAATCTCCAACTTGAAACTACTCCCACTCAATATGAATAGGTAGTTATTTTTTAATATATTCATTATTTGTTTTTTATATTTAATTATAAGATATTTATATTTATTAATTCAAATAAAGTAACCAATATATATATATATATATGTGTGTGTGTGTGTGTGTGTGTGTGTGTGTGTGTGGTAGTTTTTTATTTTATTTTATTATTTTTATTTTTTATATATATTTAAATTCAAAAATAATAACCAATAACTAATTATGCCATGTGATATTTTTTTAGGTTGCCACTTGACTTAAGGAGAGGGCTTTTTCTTCTGCTTTTATTAATAGATTTGAACTTAATAGTTTTGGCTCTAACTCTTGAAATGTATTAACAGTCAATTAAATAAATACAATAATAGAGTTCGAATCTAGTAAAGTAAATGGTTGTGATAGAATCTCAATTCAGAATTCATTTAGTTTAAATTGTTGAATATTTACCTGCAACGAGTATTTATACCAACCTATTAAATATATGACACATATTTTTACAAATATGATTATTTTCAAAACTAGTTTTATTTAGTGTGAGATCCACCCCTCTTGAGTAATTCTTGGAGGAAATCCTTAGGTTTTCCTTCATCTACCTAGGTCTAGATTTACTATTTTTCCCACCGGAAGCACTAACGGCTGTGATCCCCATCCTAATGCAATGGGATGCCCCTCAAAATCACCAACAACCTCAACCACAGAACTTCAACATTGAAGTTCCTATGGAGAACATCAACCTCAATCCCCTAGTAGCTCAAAACGTAGGAAACAACATGGAAGAGGAAATGATAGAACCAATCAATTTGATAGGGGAATCAGTGGTAGAATTGGGAAGCCTAAACGAGGTAAAGGTTTTCTTGTTCAAGGAATACCTAGAGAAGAGGCATATCCTCTCATGCCCAACGAGTCTGGTCAAGTGCTCGATGGACATTCGTCCCCCCTCCCCCCCCGACCCAACAGTGGGGAACCGAGCAATGATACTTGTCCCAACCCTGAGGAGCCTCCTGAATCCCACAAGGGACATTCTGGAAAATGGCCACAACCAAACCCCTAATATCAATATGTTTAACGCTACAAACTTCATTATTTGAAACATTAGGGGGGGGGGGGGATAATGATGACTTTAGAAGAAATTTTAGAGAACTCATTGTTACTGATAGGCCATGCATGGTCCATTACTTGAAACTAGAATGCATGTTCATGCACCACTCTTGCAAGAATTTGGTTTCTCCGATCTTATTGAGGTCTCAGCAGATGGCCAAGGGGGAGGCAGGGTGCTCCTTTGGGACCATACGAGAGTGACAGTCTACAATGCCGTACGTAGAGACCATAAAATTTATGCTACAATTGAGGTACATCCTACTAATTTCATATGGCTATTTTCTTCTTTGTATGCCAGCACTAACATTAGTAAAAGGGACTATATGTGGACTAATCTAAAAAACATAGCAGATTCGTATAAAATCCCTTGGCTAGTAGGAGGAGATTTTAATGATATTTTCTCCGCTAATGATAAAATTGGTGGAAGACCCGTTAATCGTAGACGTGCCTTTCAACTTTGGGACAATATTAACTATTGTAATCTACAAGACTTAGGCTATAAAGGCCGTAAATATACTTGGTGTAATAATAGGTTTGGTAACAATGACCTAATCCTAGAACGTTTGGATAGGGTATTTGGAAATAATGTGTGGATTCAATTTTTTCCTAATGCCTCTATTAGTCACTTACCCAAGACCCACTCAGATCACAATCCCCTCTTAATTAATCTCATTCCTAAAAGGGGTTACCTACTTGATAAACCCTTTAGGCTCGAGCCCTACTGGTGGAAACATCCTCATTTTAAAACCTTAGTTAATGACTCTTGGTGTAACAATTCGTATAGTAAGGCTGCTTCTATATTTAATAAGGCTGTTATAAGTTGGAAAAACACTATCTTTGGAGACCTTGGTAGAAAGAAAAAAAATCATCCTTGCTAGACTAAAAGGTATCCAAAACTCCTCGTCTTACTACCACAGTCTCTTCCTCCAATCCTTAGAATAATCCTTAACTCAGGAGTACAATAATATTCTATGTATGGAGGAGGATTACTGGAAACTCTGCTCTAGAATTCACTGGCTTAATGAAGGTGACGCTAACACAAAATTCTACCATATTGTTGCCACGAATAGAAAAAGAATTAATAAGATTAATTACTTCAAGAATGATCAAGGTATGTGGATTGATAACCCTGACGACATTATTAGTCATACTAAAAACTACTTTGAAATGGCTTTCACTTCATCCCATGTTAGTAGTGACTAGAACCTCATTAAAAATGACCTTGAATGTTTCACAAAGCTAAATCTCTCCTCCCTTGATGATCCTATTACTCATGCTGAAATTATCAAAACTTGCTACTCCTTCAAACCATTCAAGGCACCCGGGCCAGATGGCCTTCACCCCTTTTTCTTTCAAAATTACTGGAATATTATGGGTAATTCAGTAACTAATCTCTGCCAAGAAGCTTTCAAAACGGGTATAATTCCTAGTTCTATTAATGATACGCCGATCTATCTAATTCCAAAAATACCCAATGCAAACAACTTAAAATTTTTTAGACCCATAGGTCTGTGCAACACTGTCTACAAAATTATCACCAAGGTTATCTCCATCAGATTGAAATCCTTTCTAAACCTTTTAATTAGCCCTTCTCAAAGCAGACTCCTCAAAAATAGGAAAGCATGTGACAATGCCATTATCATTCAAGAACTAATGCTCAAAATAAATAAATATCGTGGCAAAAATCACAATATAATTCTAAAAATTGATTTAGAAAAAGCTTTCAATCGTTTGGAATGGTCTTTCATTTACAGAACGTTAAGATTCTTTAAATTCCCCCCAAACATTACAAAGCTTATAATGAGTTGTGTCACCACTAGTAGAATATCCATCTTAGTTAATGGCACTAGAACCAGTTATTTCTCAAGATGAATCACTCACCATAAAGGACATCTTGAACAATAACAATTGGGATTTCTCCAAAATCTCGATATCCCTAGAACCAACTATTATCAATAAAATCAAAGCTATCCAAATCAGTAATAACCTCTATGCCTTTCCACTTTGGGCTTTGAGCTCAAATGGACTTTTCAATAGCAAATTCTGTTACAGACTCCTAGAGGATCAACCAATCTGCCACAAGGACTTCACTTGGATTTGAGACACAAAATGTCGTAACAAAATTAAGTACCTACTTTGAATTTTTTTTCATAATAAGCTTCCAACCAGAAACTTCTTAAACCACATAGGTATTAACATAGACCCTATATGCTCTACTTGCAAATTGCATAAAGAAACTATTAAGCATGTTTTCCTAGAGTGCATAACAGTCAAACAGTTATGGGCCTACTTAGGCATCAACCCTCATAATTGGAATGATGCCACTGATTGGCTCATACAACTTCGTGACTCAAAACCATCTCTCAAAAATCCCATTATCGATTGGCAAGACCTATTTCCTTTTATCATTTGGATAATTTGGCTAAACAGGAATAATAACCTTTTTAACAACAACACACACTCTACCAATATTCAAAGTGCTATAAAATTTGCAGTGGAGTTCAAACTCCTCACTAGTAGAGAAATTATTAAGCCATTAAAAATTCTTGTCCAAGTTAGGTGGAACAAACCTTCAAAGGACTCAATCAAACTTAACTTTGACGGTTCGTTCAATAAAAATCAATCACTATGCGGTTATGGGGAGGGAGGGGGGTATTCAGGGATTATAAGGGCCAATGGATTGTTGGCTACCATGGGAGAACCTCAAGATTATCTGCTTTGCATGCAGAATTAATGGCCTTTAAGATTGGTCTTACGACTGCACTTAAGCAAGGTTTCACAAAGCTAGATATAGAAACGGATTCAACTGATGTTATTAACTGCTTAGAAAATGGACTACTTTTATTTAATGACATTGTTAATGAGTGCAGATGGTTAATGAAGCACGTGAAGGTCCAGGAAGTACATCACACATTCAGGGAGGCCAACAAGGTGGCACACATGCTGGCTAGAGAAGGATTGAAAGGAAACAGCAACAGCATAAATACAACTTTTATCTTCTATGCCCCGTATTTAGTTACTAATGCCATTAAATCAGACTATGATGGAAAAACTTATGTTATTAGGCATCTCAACAAGGATGTTTGTCATAGACTAGCTTTTTTTGGTAACCACAATTTCCTGCGGGACTTGTTGGTAGTTTGTAATAGCCAAGTAGAAAATGCCCGCTCTGGGGATGCTACTGTTACTATTATGTGATATATATATATATATAATATATCCCTGCTGATTTCAAAAAAAAAAAAAATAGTTCCAAAATCTAATGAATTAATTTTTTGTATAATTATAAAAAAAAAATAAAAAAAAATTACATAAGACCCTCCCAACGCATTGAACTAAAGTCAAGCGAACGTTTAAAAATTTTATGGAGTACTTCAGGAATATGTGAATATTGAGTTACTGAGAAAGTTCACAGCAGTAGCAAGAACAATACTACACTTTCATCACGTAACACAATATCGAGAAGCTTGAGAATCTGAGGTTATCAGATATGCATTTTATTTATCTAGAATCTAAACTAGAGTTTTCTGAATTCAGACATGAGTTTTGACAGGATTTTTTCTCATCTCTTTTATTGAAAAGCACAAATAACTAACCAAAGCAGCTCAACCAAGAAACGAGAAAAGTTTGCAAAGTAATCAAAAAATGGTAAAAATTGCATGGGCCGTCCTATTTGGTCGCCCTCATTTAACATATACCCATTTTTTAAAAAACTTTTAACTTATACCCACTTTTTAAATAACTTCAGCTCCCTTTGTCCTTCTTCTTCTTCTCTTGTTGTTGGTGCTGCTATGAAACTTCAGTTAATGGTATGATTGCCATAAATATATTTATCAGATTATTTATAAACAAATTATTTAAAGTGACACCTAGATGATTAACTGAACAACCCTTAATTAGTTGCTGAACCTGAATAGTGAATGAGAGATTAAAATTTAGAAGAAAAATTGTAAATGATTTGATGCTCGCCAGGATATAAAAAATTTAACGATAAGTGTAATCTAATCAGATGTTAGTTACTTCCTCGCCAGGATACAAAAAATTTAGTTATCGTTAAATCATTTTTGACTACTAACAATGGTTCGCCGTCGTTGGATTATTTTTGCATCTTTCGCTGGGCAGAAATTTTTACTTTGTTTCAGAAAGCCAATGAACAGTTTTGGTTCTAAAATTGAGCTCTGGTCTAACTATCCTTGTTGCAATGGTGCCTATGCGTGTATTGTATCCAATGTCGTGTTTTTGTAAGCAAATATAGACCAGTGAAGAACTAAATAACTTCAGTTTTAGAGTTGAAGTTCAACATTTCCAAAACAAAAAGTTATTTAGTTCATCACTAGTCTAGAGTGATAACTAAACAACTCATTTGCTGAGAATTTATTAATTAGTGACTTTAAGAGGAATATATGCTCTTCTAAAGCTTTTTTTTGTCGGTATCCGTTACATGCCAAAGATAATTACCATTTCAAGTCATTAGATAAGGAGATAGAGAACTTCTTAGTCGTGTTGCAACTTATGAGTTATTTATCAGAAAATAAAATTTAAAATGTATTTACAACTTATAATCATTTATCAGAAAATAAATTTTTTTATTTTTTTTTATAACGATTCAATTGGTCGTTTTGAGTTTTTAGCATTCTATTGAGTCGTTTGAGACCTTGCATAGCTTCATTTTTTTTTATTATGAGTTGCGTGTATAGTTAATTTTGATGTTCGAGAGGCTTAGGATTGATTTGGAAGAGAGATTTTCAATTTGAAAGCTATAAGTTGGAAGGGTTAATTAAAGTTTAACTTTTGCGTAAACGACCAATGACTGATAATTTGATTATTCCAATAGGTTGGTGATTTGGACCTGGGCGTATGTTTGGATATTGATTAGGTGGTTCCTAGAAGATTTTGACTCGAGTTGTTGGAAGTTGGTAATTTGGGAGTGTTGGGATATATACTATTAACCATGAGTTTTGGTTTGGATATACTATTTATTATGGAACAATTGTTTATTCAATTTTAATAAAGTTTTAAATAGATCATACATTCGTTTGTGTCCTTTACTTATATAGTAGATGATTTAGTGTATAGAGTTTATCTTATACACGGAAGATTAAATCATCAGTTCTTATAAGTATAAAGATCATGTTCACAATCTAATGATGGAATTGGACAAACCATCAGGAATGATTGTAGCACAAGATTAGAGATAATTTATCTTGATTATGGGAAATGTTTAATTCCAACTTCTTGTGCTAGTACATTTTGTATGTATTGAACGAACCAAGTAGAGATAAGTATTTTATACTGACTTAATGAAATAAAACTCTCTAGCCATTAAATGTACTTATATTCTTAATCTTGATATAATTATTATTAGCTGTGTATATTATTATTGTTTTGATTTATTAAAAGGTGAGATTCGTTTGTGGGTCAATATGCCTGGTAAATTGGACAATAGTAATATACATTGGCAAAGTAATAGTTAGTTGATGGAATCCATGTCTCGGTATAGAGATTGATGATACACCTTTATGAAAGCTTATAAGTTTTCATGTGTAAACCCTGCAGGTGGATTTTGTATCCGTCACATGAAATAAGTTAAGCGAAAGTCTAAAGGAAATAATCAATGAATTAAATTGTCAGTAATTTAATTTATTTGATTAGTATCTGAATCTTAACATGGGGAGTTAAATAAGATTTAATGGAAGAATTTCGAAATTGAACTGATGAGTGCAGTTATGAATTTTTAGTGGAATAATTCGTAACTTATTATGGAAGTAGTAATTCGAATATTTCGAATTAAGTCCATAATAAGAAGCCTTGTTAATTAAATCTGCGGTCCCTGCTGTGCCCGAAAAATTAGGAATTAAATGGAATTCTATTTCTTGGTGGAAAAGGAAGACCCAACAGGTTTAGGAAAAGGGTTTTAAACCNTTTTAAACCCTAAAACTTGTGGCTATATAAAGAGGTCTTATTTCATAAGGAGGCAAGGTTTTTACTACATGCTTTTCCTAGGAGAAATTCGCCCCCACGAATTTTGCTAATTCCATTATGGAACTGGAGGATGAACTCATGGATGGTTTCGTTCTTGCTTGGAGGCTTCTCGCGATCGCGGTCACGCTTCAAGAGATAAGTATCGATTTTATGTTCGATTAAAATCTGTGATTATGTGTTGTCTATATTGCATGCAAGTGATCCTGGCTATTTGCTTCCGCTGTTCATACCTGTTTCCCATCAGGGAGTTCTTAAATTTGATAAATAGTTGACTTTGATGTTATTGGACTCGGATGATTGTTCGAGGGACTGAACTTGTGTGCGAAGTTTGATTGTGATCCGAAATGTCTAAGGATGATTCGGACGCATTCGGCGGAGATGGAAGTTAAGAGAGTTTAAGAAATTGAATTTGATCTTCAAATCCTTGTTTTGGTGTTGGAGTTCGTGTTTGAAGACTTTGGACAAGTTTGCATAGGGTATATGAACTTGTTAGATTGATTAGACGGGGCCCCCTTATACCTCGGGTGAGCTTTAGGGTAGTTACAGACCACTTCTAGGCCTCTTTGAGTTGATGATAACTGACACAACATTATGAATTGCGATCGCGGAGGTCTGGGCCACTTTCGCGAAGAGCAAAGTGCATTTTGGGGCTTGTGAATAGCGATCACGGAAGGAAGGATCGCGATCACGTAGAAGGAAATTTATGTTGTCGGTGGTCTGACTTCGGGAACTTATATCTTGCCATCTATAAAGAATTTGGGAATGATCTAACAGAAGAAAATTATAACTCTTTGAGTCTAGTTTTCAAAAAATTAAACCGCCTTAAAGGAGTAGGTGATCAATTAAAATTTGGGGAAATTTTGCGCCTTAGTTGAAAGAGCTAGGAGAGAAGAAGATAGTCACTTTGAACGTGGGGGAGAGAAAAAAAAAAGTTTAAATTTTAACCTGCTTTTTAGTTTTTTTGAATTTACTCCAAAAATTTTCTGTTTTTAATTTGGCCCTCGACCACCGTTAATCACCCCTTAATAACTAGCCCTTAATTCCCAAATCCTTACGGCATACTTGAAATGTCATTTCCAACACATTTTTCCAGTTACGTCTCCCCGTACCCCCCAAAAAATAAAGAAAAAATAGTGAATTTCATTCACAAACAAGTAACTCTGCTTTCCTGAGATCAATTCAACACAAAACAGGTGTCCTCCTCCTACTCTCCAACTTCCACAGCATCGTTCTCCTCGAAACGTATCGCAATCGTCGAGAAATAGCATCAATTTGCCTACCGGAGTTTGCTATATCAATCTGCGTAGTTAAGAGGAGAATTTTCACCTAAAGAAGAAGAAAATGCTAGGGGATGGAGCCCAAACCCCTAGTCGGTGAGTCTACTTTGAACACTTTTAGCTCTTCTTTTACTTCTTGTTATTCTATTTCTATAATTAGGTCTCGAAGGATTTACAGTGATGATTTTTTTTGTACTAATGAGTTTTTGGCGAGTCAAAGAGTTTTGCATGAAATATATATTCGGGTTACACGACATATAAGTAGCTAAGAGATTGACAATTTTTTGTTTTTATGTATTGTATCGATAAAAATTAATGCACTTGCCAAATTGATTTCACTAGCAATATGATTACGAAGGCGATGAGTTAGGAGCTGAAAATTTGTGCAGTTGGAATCCCTATTTGGGATTAAACAACGTACAAGTAGCTAAGAGATTCAGAATGTTTTATATTTATGTTATTTAAAGAAATAATGCACTTGCTAAATTCATTTGACTTGCATTACGGATTACGAAGATGCTGACTTAGGAGCTGAAGTTTTGTGTGGTCGAAATCCCTATTTGGATTACATAAACGTACAAGCAGCTAGAGGGTGAAGACTTTTGGGTTATGTTAATTTTGGAGAAATAATGAACTTGCTAAATCTATTTGACTAGCATTATGATTGTGAAGGCACTGAGTTCGGAGTTGAAATATGTGCTGTTGAAATCTCTATTTGTACTAGACAATATACGAGTAGCCTGGGACAGAAGATTTTGCGATTATGTTGGTTATTGAAGAAATAATGAACCTGCTAAATTGATTTGAATAGCATTACCGATGGGAGGATGCTGAATTAGGAGTTGACCATTAGGAGTTGAAGTTTGTCTTGTTGATCTTTTTCATTTTCTTATATCGCTGAAATGAAATCCTTAGTTGGAGGTACAAGTAGCTGGAGTTGATAGGCTTTCACGTTTATTTTGTCAATTAAATTAAGTTATGAATCTGCCAAGTTGAATTTCACAATGTAACGATTCCTAATATGCTTACAGTTTCTTATCAAATTTGCTTAAGAAGTATCAACTTCTGATTTTGGCACTTACCCTTGATATTGGGTAAGTAGATAACAAATTTCTGGCATGCATTTTACCATGTTTTCAAGTCAATATAGTTTCAACTTCCTTTGGAAATGAAATGATGGTGAGGCTTTTCCTTCAGCTGATCGGCGTTGAATGATTAATATGAAAGGTTCGAAATGGCTTTGTTTTGCTCCCCATCAGTGGTTTTTTCTTTATTTTCTAGGTTTATGTGATACGTTATTGTGAGTTGCGTAAGAGTATGATAGGGGAAGTGAAGGGTGTTATACTGTTTGCTTCTATTTGTGTTAAATGCCTTCTCAAATTCAAACTCCATGCAGGTCTGATTTGCTATGTATGGTGAAAAAGAATTCAAAGATGTTAGGGAAAACCATAGTGGAAGATGAAGAAACATCGGATGTTGAAACAGATCCTGTTTTCTGGCGTGACATTATGGACGTGTATTTCATTCGCGGCAGGGAGTCTAGGGGGCGTCAGGAAGACGATCTTGTATTTTTTGTTAAAAAATTGGTACACTTCTTATCATTTTCTCCTTGTTATAGAGTTTTTGGGTGCAACCTGCTGAATCTGAACAACAGCGTACTGAAATTGAATTACTATGAGGATATATTTTGGTGTATAGCATTTGCAGAATCATGGGTCAAATGAAGATGAATCTGTGAACTCGCCATACTTTGTACGCAGGTGGGCACCTAAGGTAAAAGCGACACAAATTTTCATTCAGATCCCATCACATGCATATTGAAGTACTTCCTTCCATTTAAGGTGTCAATCATTTGAATGTGTGCTGTATATTCACTAGAATGTGATGATCTTTACAGTTCAATAAGCTTGGAAATTTGTACTAATTATCAAGCTTAGTCTTTCATGTAATTGAAGGGGTTTAGAATTCATTTAGATTTTCTTCTTTAGTTATCCGGACTTAGTTTAATTTGGATTTTAAGAAATTTCGCAGCCTAACGGTTAAGATGGATTATAATTTGTCCTTGTTTCGCTAAACTTTCTTTAGTGCTTATGCTGGATTAAGCCTGAAATAGAGACTTTCTTTAGTGCTTATGCTGGATTCTGATGATCTATATGTTAAAGAAAAAAAATTAAGGTACTTCAAGATTCTGGATTAAGCCTGAAATAGAGACTTAATCCAAGTATATGGGACTGGAAAATTACATCTATGATTTGAAAAGGGGTAGATGTTGGACGCCCTACATCTTGATTAACTGTTGCAAAAAAAAAAAAAAAAGGGTTATTGCTGCCAAATGCTACTTGGAGAAGTGGCGGTAAGGTGTTCCTATATTTTGGGTTTGCATGATAAGATGAGTTGTCTTCTTTCAAAATAGGCAATGCAGCAGTAGTCCTTGACTCCTTTCTAAATAGTGGTTGATGGTTGATCAATTTGCAACTGATAGATAGAAATACTAGAATTTTGCAAGTTCGTCAAAAAGCTGTAGCCTAATTTGCTGATTAGTGGTCAGAAAAGCATGTCAGTAAGAGCTCATTCTATTTTTCTGATGATTTCTCTTTGTTGGTTATCTTTTTATTTGGTCCATATGTTACTTGGGGACATAGACTTTGGAGATCTTATCCTGGTTATGTTTTTGACTGAGAGCCAGTGAGCGTTGCAGAACATTTGTGGATGTGGCAGTATGCTGTGAGGACTTTCCATCTATTTGTGTTTTAAGATCATGTCACACTAAAAGGACTTGACATTCTTCATCCTGCAGAACGATGTAGATTTTCCTTTGGCAGAATATATAATTGGACCTTTAAACTTGGTATTTTTTGTCACTTGGACACTTAAACATAGAGTTGTTCCTACCAGGCCCTTCAACTAAACCACAATACCACATATGTGCCAATTAGACACTTTGTAGACCATCTGAGAAAAACTTTTATAAAAATTAAACGCGTGTATTACAGTTACGTCTAACACTTTAAAATATTCCACCTTATAGAATTAACCCCCAAAACAAATTGAAACTCATTTTCAGAAAATGGAAAACCTGACCGTCGGTTCTAGCGACTTAGTACCCTAAAAAGCTCACTGAAAATTTTCTCCGTTCAACTTCATCTCACTTCTTGTTTCGATTTCACTGAAATATCACACTATTCTCTCTATTCCTCGTCTAAGTTGGTGTACCTTACAAGTGCCGTGTAAAGAGAACAAGCATGCCAAATGAGAATAGTCAAATCCATGTACATTAAACTTTCTTTTAAAAAAAAATTAAGAGGAAAAATGATGGGTTTCGAGGGAAGAAGAGGAGGAATAGAATGTAGGGTAAAAGTTAGCTTTAATTGGAATAATATATTAAAATATAATAATAATCAACATCCTTTTTCTCATGTTCACACGCCCTTCCCCACACACTCAATCATGTCACTACAAAGTGTCTAATTGACACAAATGTGGTTTAGTTGAAGGGCTTGATAGGAACAACTCTATGTTTAGGTGTCCAAGTGACAAAAAAAGCCAAGTAGGGTCCAGTTATGTATTCTGCCTTTTCCTTTTGCATTCGTTTTGAACTACTGTCCCACTTTCGTTTCAAGTCTATTCCTACTTATATAGCACCACTGAGGAAGTATATTTTAGGAAAGGTATAGGTTCTCAAGTTCTCTAAATTTATGTTTTAACATCTTCTACTTGCTTACATGATATATATTTTATTAACTGATTAAGTAATGCAAAGTGCCAAATTCTGATATGAAAAATAAGATACAGTGATCAGATAATATTTCATCCAGATTCCACGTTCACTTTTCTTCTTATCTTCAAGTTTTATTAATCATGGGCGTCCTGGGCCTGGGTTGATATTATCTAAAGGACACATTCTTCACTCCAACATTGACGACAAATTTTGATGTTAAGAATTTTATTTGACAATAGCTATAGAAATTATGTAATTGAAAGAGATGATGGTTTCTCTAGCTTCGTTGCTTGGATAAACTAGTGTTAAGAAAGATGAATAAATTAACACAATTGATTATTTGTTTAACTTTATATTTTGATTGTGGTTATGCTAAAGGTGAGATTGATAAAAACAGTTAGTTATTTACCTTCGTCAGAATATAATAGATGATATAAGATGTTTCCAAAGGTGACAAATTTCTATTGTTCATTATCTTCCTGGCAGTTGGATGACTTAACTGGCGCAAGTTCATCAGATGTTGATTGGAGGCGCTCCTTTTACTTGAACTTAATTGCTCAAACTTCTTTTAGTGTGACGGTGGCAATTTGTAGGTACTATTGCTTATTTCTCTTTGTTCAATGACGGGCTGTCTAATGTTCTATTTCACATGGTTGTGATCTCTTTGACTGTACTCAGTGTTTTATGAGAGAAAGAAAGTTTGTGCGACTCTTGAGTTATTCATGAACTCTGGTTAATAAGGGAATCATATTTGGTTTTTGATAAAAGAGGAACTTCTGCTGTTAATTTAACTTTTGCCAGTATGTACACTGTTGTTTAATCAGATGTTTATTGTATCAGCTAAAGCTTAGCAAACTTTTAGTATTCTCTTTAATGGTTTTTTCCCCTTTCCCTTTTTTTTTCTTGGTTGTTGTAGTCAGCAGGTCCTTAAGAATTACCAAACTGGCAAAGACAGACCATTATCTCCTATATACAAGGCAAGTAGGCAGATCAGAAATTTCATATTAGTGCTCATATTTCTCGGATTTGCATTACTATTCAAGCAGTAGTTGTTTAATAAAACCTGCTCCCACTTTTATTACTGTAGCAAGCCAAGTAGAATCTTTATGACATGTTGGGTGCTTGACTCATTCTATTTTAGTTTTCTTTCCTCAAAGATTCACATTAGTGAACAGCAAATCTGGGTTTATCTTTTATTTCTATGCTTTTTCAGGTTATCAAAACTGTCTATGCGTCTCCAAGTCGTATCAATTTTCACTTGGACTCAAGGAAGGCAAGTATTTCTAACATCTAGAGATCCATATGGCTCCTTTTATGCTTGATTAAAGTGTCTTCTGATGACATTATTGATATACAATCAGGAAGTAGAAACGACCTCTGCCTACCCAGAGATATGTTTTGCAGTTGATGACTTTGATTCCACTTTTGATGCAGTGGTAATACATCTACTCTCACACCACTTATGTTAAGTTGCTATGTGGTAAAATATATATTTTAGTGACTCACAGAAAGGTATAACATACAAGAAAGTTTGTTGGTAACTTCGAAGTTCAAAGATTGTTGCCCATTCTCAGATACTTTTCAGGCTGTTGGATTTGGATTATCAGAGCAGTCAATCATTCTTGGATTCCAAGTTTACTCTAACATCTCATTTGCATTAGATGTTTAAGCAATCAATTACTTCTTGAAGGATCACGGTGGTCTATCATTTTGCATGCAATCAGTTAATCACTCTTGGTTTTCATGTTTACTTAACATTTCATTTGCATTAGATTTTCAATCAAACAGTAACCTTTTGAAGGATCATGGTGGGCTACCATTTTGCACGTAATCCGTGTATAATGAAGTAGGCATTTTGGACATCTTTTGAAGTTTCAGACTTCAAAATACCTTCATTTGATAATACCAGAATTCTGTACCTATAGCTTGTGTTCATGTTTGACGTCGCGAATTCCAGAAGCTTTTGCTGCATCTAGGGGTGTGCATTCGATTTATTGATTCGATTTTAACCCTTATCGATAATTACTTATTGATTATCGATTTGTATATATGCTTATCATTATCTTTTCAATAAGGTTTCGATTTTTTCGATTTCGATTTATCGATTTTTGGGGCTTATCGATTACACCAATAAGAAAATTTGCGGGATTCCACGGAAAGTATATTGCTATAAACACGCCTAACTAATATGGACAAAAAGAAGCTAAAATAAGACGAACACCGTTTATAAGATAAAAATTGTGTCAACAAGCACATGCAACAAAACTAAAGTAAGGGATCAAATGTATGCCACCAACACTCCAAAGAAAAAAGGGTACCTGAAGAGAGGTCAATGTCAGAGAGAGAAGGTCTCTTGAAATGGATACGGAGGTGAAATGTGCTGATGCTTGACATTGTAACAAAGGCATGGAGAGAGAGAGGGAGAAACGTACTATTGAAGTCGCCGGAGCACGCCGGAGTTTACTTTCTCTGCTGGGTTTGCAGTTCGCGGGTGAGAGGGAGAAAGGTAAAAGCGGTGCTGAAGAATGGGTTGAGGAAATAATAGAGTTAGGGACTTAGGATAAAGGAAAGGGTATTATAGAATAAGGGTATATTTGTCTTTTTAGTATACCTTATCGGTTTCTCTCAAGTCGTTGACAGTTGAAATTTGAAGTATCTGATCTTCCAAAGATGTTTTTAATCCTAATTTTGCTCTATCCACCTTATGCAATTTTACTACTTTGGTTTGTTTTTCTGTTGGGAAGAATATCTGGTAATTTGCCAGCCAGATCCTAATTGCCTGGTGATTCTCTTCCATGGGTTTTTAAATGGTGAAAATTATGGTATGCTTCATGAAATAATTTTTGCTTCACGCTCAAAGAGTCCTGCAAATCATGTTGGCGATTATATAATTACCTTTTCTCAAAAAAAAAAAAATAAAAAAAATTCAGGTGTATGAACCCCCTTATCAGTATTACCGCTGCTTAATTCTCAAAGACTTGAGTTGTCCTCGGAGCATCATTAAAGACATTGGTACAATAGGTTGACATTATCCTTCAATACTTTGATATGAAGAGATAATTGATGCCATGAATGACACCCTGAAAGAGCAGTAGAATAGATGACATTGGGATACTCATTCTTGTGTTTCCCGACTAGTTTCCGGGAAAGAACAATTGTGGCTTAAATTTTGTCAGAGATTGATTTCTCCCATTAAATTGGGAGGAGAAATGAAATCTAAGGCATCCAAGGATGGCAAATGGGGCGGAGCGGTTTTCAGCATTCGAGGGGATGGGCGGGGCGGGGCAGGGCCTAATCATTTTTAAAAAAAATTAACGCGGGGCGGGGCGGGTCACGGGTTTGAACAATCTACTGAATGCTTATTGCTTTGATGCTTACTGTAAACCGTGTTTTTGAGTCAGTAGTTATATACTAGTTAATTTATTGAATGGCCGTGTTTATTGCTTTGATAAATAGTACTATGCAGTACTAATTGTTGAAACACATTCGGTTTTGAGTCCTTGAACTAAATTAGCACAATATTCCTCTTAGGTTGCCAATATAATGTTAAAATTATAATGAATTGATTATTCAGAAATAAGTTTCTTAAAATTTTGCTACTTAGAAAAGAGTACATATACAGAATCAACTTTGGCAAGTTCCTCCTGTGGTTGATATATGCCATATCCAGTAGAGTTTCACAGCTAGAGATGAGAAAAGTTAAACAAAAAACTAAAGGAGATCAGTTTATTTTACAAAGAATTTTTTTTTTATCACAACCAGTTTTATTGTTAATATAATTATCCAAAATTTATCAATTTTAGTTGGAATTTTTTTTATGGCCATTCAATTTTGTGGTTCTCTTATTTATTTATTTTCCATTTTAGTACCTGCATCTGGTTTATTAAAAGATACAAAATTAAAAAAAATTTAAAAAAATATGCGGGGTGGGGTTGGAGTCTTCGCGGGTGTGCTCCGCAACCGCACCGCCCCACACCGTTTGCCATCCCTAGAGGCATCATTTCGTGAAATGACTAGTCTGATGATTGCTTCCTCTCACTTTTTGATGTGACAACAACTATAGAAGCATTGCAAATTATCTTTCTTTCAGGTCTTGACAGATGTAGATCACTGCTATTGTGTACTTTTAAATGCACATGATGGGGCTGCATTCCCGAGTGAGAGAAAACAACAGGACTACAGTCCTGCTAATTCTTCAAAGACTGATACAAGTTCTGGAAAAGTACCAACTTCAAAGGTTTGAGAAATTGATTTTCTTTGGAAGTGAATAGCATCTGTAATTCTTGCTTTGGTGCTTTTAGTTTGTAATGACATGATGTAAAATTGAATTAGAGCATTTTGAATTCTACTCTATTATTTGTTAAAGAAATGGAAACTTGTGTAATTAATATAATTGACAGACACTTCTATTAATCATGCAAAAGTGTTCATCTGTTTATCTGCCTCCTAAAGCAAAACTTTAGAGAAGCCAAGCAACCCAGTGATGATGCTTTTTATGAGGTAAATGGAATATATCGTCTTTGGGCTGCTTGGCTTCCCAAAAATTTTCCTTTAGGAATGATGTATTTGGTCATCTGTCCTAATTTGACGGCTTACCGACCACTCTCTCTAATCATGTTTCCTTTCACTTGCACAGCTTAAAATTAAGCACTTACATTTTGCTTTTTCAAATGTTTGAAAGAGTTTTGATTATGTTTTCCCTTGCTTGCAAGCTTCTGGACAATGTATTTTCAGGTCCTCGTTTGTTCGACATTGACTTTATTTTGTATTTATCATATAATCGTAGTTCTCATGAAAATTTAGTAGTGTGAAGTTGTTGGCTTCTTGACCGTTTGTAATGTGATTCCAGATCACTCTTTTCTCAGGCTTCGTTAGCTATCAAATGGTCCGAGATGCATATGATGGTAAACATGCTATTTCAACATGTGGTCTTCATTTACACTAATTGTTTGTCGTTTCTTTTAGTTGTGCTGCCTAAACAATTTTAAACGTGAAATGATGAACCATAGACCTTTTCCACTTTGCATGTTCCTCTTGCACTTTTTTGTAGACCAAAATGACCTGTGTAGCAACTAAGACAAGATTGCTCTGGTGTGAAACTGATGGGGAACATTGTGAGGATTACATTTCATAATATGACCTTACGATCTTCGATCCTCTCTTTGCCATCAAAAGTGGTACTAGTTGAAAAGATAATTTAATGAATGAAACATTGCATCAAGTTTTAAATTCATCCTTAAAAGTTTTTCAAATTGGAAAAATAATATAATTGGTGGAATGGGTACCCTTTCTCCAATGTATTCCATTATCCTTTTGGTTGTCTTCTTCTTATTATAAAGTTGGTTGCTTGTCTAATTTTTTATTATTTTTTTTAGAACTGCATCAAAATAGGAAGTCTCACATCAATTAGGATGGGGGAGTACTTTCTCAAAACAAAGATTAGGATTTTTTTTTTGGGGGGTGGGGGGTGGGTTGGGTGGGTGATCATTTAAGGGGTTGATGTCACAATCACAGCCCTGCAATCTGATTTTTAAGTGAGAGTTGATATAGTAAATGATCAACTTTCAGTTGCAGGTTGATTTCCTAGTCCTGTGTTTATGGCAGTTAAGTGGAAAATGAATTCTGGTAATCTAATTGTTAACTCCTTTTATGTTTGATCGCAGCTGGAAGGTCTGGATTTGGGAGCCTTCTCTCACTTCATTCTGTTGGGAAAACTGACAGGATTTACATGAAAGGCCCTGGAGGACGTGGGGAAGTTGAAGTAGCTGTGTCTGGTGTTGTAGGTAAACTGAAAACCAGTTACTGCTTCATCATATCGTACCACAAACTTTGATCTCTCTTTGTGAGCTATGTCATTTGATTTCTTGCTGTAAACTTGGTGTTTGGTCATATCTTCTCAATTTTGCTCAGTTGATTCAATAACTCAAAAAGGCCAGTAATTAGATTTTATTTAGATAATTTCTTAGAATATTTGAGAAACCTGAATATTGTGCTAGTATGCATGACATTCTTGCAACTTTGATGCATTTTAGTGGGTCAGTCCATTTATACTGTAATTGTTCACTTCAACTGCAATCAAATGTATTAAATTGTTTAATTTTTTCTTCCAGCCGAAGTAATGAATATTGTATGCCCTAGTATTGATTGATCTATTTAGACCTTCTGCAAAGTTAATAATCATGCTTTACTTCTATGTGTATCAGATCAAAGCAAGCAGGACTTCAGCCATCAATCTGTAGATAACGACTCTAGAAAAGGATTAAGCTTCAGTGCTGTTGTGCGACGAGCTGCATCAGTTGCATCAGAGGCAGCAAAGCATGCATATGCTGCTGCTTCTGCTACCCGAGATGAAGGAATGATCCCCCTTAAGTGCTGCTTGATGTCTATCTCACTACCTTGGGAACATATTGCTCATGATCTTTTGTTCAAGGTGAGAGCTATTTCAATTAGCACATTGTTCTTTTTTCAGATTAACGTGTTTGGTTATTTTTTTCACTGGAGTTCCTTTCATGAGTAGAACCCTGAATGAAGTTTCTTGTTTCCATTTCAGGGAAGTCCTCCAGTTAACCTGTAAGAATGCCTTGTGGATTCAAAGGGGGCCGTATAATCTCTTCATCAAACTCAATAGAATAATAGGACTTAAAAAGTTTTTGACTCCAGCGATGGAGAAGACTAAAGAACGTTACAGGAAGGCGAGATGGCTGCTACATTATGAAACAGAAAAAAGTGGTGATAATATGTATATAAGTTGCCTATCCCCATTTCCCCCCGCAAGATTTGCTTCCCATGCACGGCATGTTAGCAGATATCGAACTGTTGTGTTGAATTGGCATGTTATTTGCTATCTACTTTGTTCATTATAAACATATGCTTTTAGTTTAGCTACCTGAGATTCATTTATTGCTCTTTTTATCTTCTATCATGGTTGACTGATTTGACTCCCATTTAAAAATAGGCACAAAATTGTAAGGGAATGGAGGATTGGACTGGCTATATATGTACAAAGATCCGTTATAGACAATTGAGGTCGTGTGTGTTGGGGTTGAGATATAATGCGAAACTGTGTGACATCTTGGGGTCATAGTGGGATTCCTTTGCAGCAACAACATCAACCTAGTAAAATTGGGGTCTAGGGAGGGTAGTGTTTACGCAGACCTTACCCTTACCCCGAAGGGATAGAGAGGCTGTTTCCGAAAGACCCTCGGTTCAAGATAATAAAAAGACAAAAGAAAAGAATATTAGATTCACCATTGAAATTATAGGGAAAAAGGAACATAGAAAGCAGGAAAAAAAAAGAGCGGAAAAACGATGGTTAGTAAATGGATCCTGCATCAAAAATATAAAATAGTAAGACATGATATTGCCCCTAGCTATCTTAGACAAAATCCCACCGAACTAGGCTCACAAAGGTACAAAGTAACGCAAGACTGAACTACCTCCTAGCTTATAACCGAAATACGCGACTTCCATAACTTCCTATCAAGTGTTATGTCCTCTGAAATCTGAAGCCTCGCCATATCCTGCCGGATCACCTCTCCCCAATACTTCTTAGGCCGCCCTCTACCTCTTCTCGCGCCTTCCACAACCAGCCGCTCACACCTCCTTACTGGAGCATCTGGGCTTCTCCTCTGTACATGCCCAAACCATCTGAGCCTTGCTTCCCGCATCTTGTCATCAATAGGGGCCACGTGCACCTTCTCCCGAATGACATCGTTACTAATCTTATCCATCCCAGTGTGCCCACACATCCACCTCAACATTCTCATTCTGCTACTTTCATCTTTTGGATATGTGAGTTCTTAATATGCCAACACACAGCCCCATCACCACCTCAACATCCTCGTTCCTTTGCGTGAACCAATATTGAATACTATCGTTTTTGTTATCTTTATCTTTTTGCTTATTAATTTTAGTAGTTTGGGTCGGTCGTGGTATTCTTTTTTCGTTTTGAAATTTCATTTTCTGGTTAATGAAATTGTACAATTCACTTGAGTGATTCTGGGTAATTTGATATAGCTTACAAAGTAGATGATTCAGATTCGAGTTGTAAGACACCTGCTCCGCCAACTCTGTTTGTTTAACAATTTTCATTTGATAATGCTAATGTCTGGTTCAGTTTGCGCACACCTCGACTTTTTTTGTTAGGTACTTGCTATCTCTTCCCAACACAAAGTATTTGAATTATTCGGGTGCAGTTCTTCCCTTAGAAAATAATTCTCTTCATCTCCAATGGTGTAAAAGTCTTTCAACCCCCCTCCCCACACTAACACTAGCCCCCATATTTTAAACGTTTAACAAATAAGACGGTATCTTCTTACTTGAGAAGAATTGAATGAATAGGAAAAGGAAATAAAACTGGGCATTTTATTGTATAGGTAGTGTCGACTTGTCTCCCTTGATAGAGTCCCAACTTGCCCTGATAATAGAAAGAAAGTAAGATAACAAGTAATGGTAGCTCTTCTTTATGACTTTATCGTACTCATCACATGGAACCTACTACTAGCTTTGAAACGATTTTGGTGGGGGAGAGTATAATGGGGGCAAGTGCCAGTGTTAACTTTATCTACAAATGAAGGACGATTACAAAGTAACAGAGATCCAAGCCAGACTGCATGTTAGTCTCCACTATACTGTGTTTTAACATGATGACAAAACAGGAAATAACTGCCAACAAAGAAAACTACCTCAACTTCCCCCAACTAAAAAAACTGACCTCGGGAATATTCTCCATTCTATTAATTTAAATTAACTTAATCATTTGTATGCTCTCTTTACTTAGTGCTAATGCAATCTAACATGCAAAGACAAGCTCTCCTTTTGTCGACAACATTATAAAACTGATTTACATTAAGGAAACAACAATCCCCGTATGATCATGAATTTTATGTTTGAGCAGCTTTATCTAGCAATTCCACAGTCAAACGTGTTCTCCACAAGAAGGGTAATCAACAATTAGAATATGTTAAGAGTCATGAAGAAAAGATATGATAAACCAAGAGCAAAGCTAGTGTATAAGGTACGGGTTCGGCCGAACCCATAAATTTTAAATGGCCCCGCCTTTATTGTAGACAATAGTTTGATTTGAGTATTTTTAGTATTCAAGAAAAACTTATATGCGTCGGGATGGCAAGACTATATGTTTGGCTCAAAAGTTATCAATCTACTTTGTAAGCTTAAAAACAATCAAAAATAAATGAGGGTAAATCGTAATCAAATATAATAAAACCTAGAGACAAAAGAGATGAAATTAGTGTAGTAGGTCTGATAAGATGAACTCGAGAATGAGTGTTCGTTAGATGTAGAGATAGAGAGAGAGTAAGAGAAAATAAGAGAGTTGTATTATCCGAGAATAATAATGACGCCCCTTTACAATGGGAAGGTCTTCTTTATATAGCAGGAGGCCTTCCTCGAAACAATCATAAAAGTATAAAAAGTAATCAACGTCCCACTAGTGAGGACGCTGAGTTTTAACTGGCGTCACCTTTGTCCCCACGCCCAAGTCGTACCCTTGCTTTAGTTGACGTATGCTCACTAGGCGTACCCTTCGGCGTAGAGACGTTGAGGGCCAAATTTGACCCCATACAGTTAGTCCCTCCGCTCTTTGGAGGCGTATTCGGTAGACGTCTTCAATGGGCAGAAATGCAAACCTCGTCTTTGGAGAATTTGACCTTACTATGGGGGCGGTAACGTGAATGAGATGACATGTATGACATCGCCGAACTGCTGACGCGTGGCTCCCTTTTTGAAGTGACGTCATCGCCCGCATGCGTCATAATTATAATTACTCCCGAAGCGGTTCAGAGGATGATGTGATGTTCTGATTTCCCGTGCCCGTTTTGAATCATGCCTCTTCGATTTCTACGCATCCTAACCAGGGAAGGTTCAATCCATTTCATCTTTCGAACCTTTGGAAAACCTTTTCGGGCTTCTTTCTTTGCCTTTCTTTCTAGCAACCGCTATTTCGTGCGAGACTCTCCCACTTCTTTGAAACCACACTTCCTGTCGTTAGTGCTTCGTTTCTTACATAGGATAACATGACGAAACGCCGTCAGAGTAGTAAAAAGACCAAAGATAATGCCCCATCTAGGGTTCCGCCCTCCTCCGGTGGCGAAGAGGAAAAAGCAGGGAAAGCTCTTGTTCCCCTTAGTGTAGACAACGTCCTCCCAAAGGAGATGCATATTCGAAGGGATTTCCAACTAAAAGCCCAGCCCTTCCCTGTGAGCACAGTGATTTATTACAATCCCACCTAGATGATCTTCGAGAAACGCACCATATTTCGGACTATGTGTAAATGGCTCCGGCTGGGACGGACTATGCCAATGTGCATCGGGTTGGGTACTGCACATTTTACGAGTACTCATTTTTGATCGGTTATGGTCTCCCGATCTACCCACTAACGGAGGAGCTTTGCCGCTTTTTCAATATGTGTCCGGCTCAGCTTACTCCTTACACCTTGAAGGAGTGTAGGATTCTGACCACATATGCGGCCAAGGCTGAATGCAGCGTCTCAGTTCACCACCTTTTATAGTTATTCAACCCTGGTTACCTGAGGGGTACCATGCTGCAGTTGAAAAGCCGTGGCGCGAAGGGCTTGGTCGTTAGAGCTAACGACAAGACCAACCGCCGCTTTTGGCGTAAGTACTTCTATATCAGGACGGAGCACCTGGTGTCTAACCCTGAAGGGTTCCCGGAAAGATGGAACCCAGAACATAAGTATCTTTATTTTTAGAATTCATGACAACTTGCGATCTTGACCACACTGCCGCTGTGATTTCTTTCTTTACTCTTTTTTGTAGCGAGGGCTTCTCCACCCCAGTTCATTGACAATATTAAATCGTGGGTGGAAAAAATGATACCTTATGCGGAGGAATGCCGTACCTCGGCCGCATTTCGTGAACGATACGGCCCGTCAGGTAATTCTTTGGCTTAGGTTTGGAGGTTCCCTTAGGTTTTGTTACCTGACTTACTCGTGTTAGCAGGTCGGAGCGCCCCTAAGAGGAAGAAAAACGTCGTTACCTCGCCTAGGGCGGGGACTGACTCTGAGGGTGGAGACATACCTTGCGGCTCGTCCAGTGATGGCGCCCCCGAGGTTCCTCAACAGGAGGTTGCTCTTGTGGCGGCGTCCGCAAGTGAAGCGACTCCTTCAATTCCATGCCCGCGGCCTGTGGAGGAGACTTCTGAAGGTGATGAGCCGCCAGAGAGAAAAAGACTACGGTTAATAACGGGCAAGGGGATAGCCACAGAGGATGAGAGGGCGAGTGAGCCCCGTCAGGGGTCGAGGCCAGTTTTTATGGCCGATGCCATCCGTTCTGGGAGGTCAGCTCCCCAAAGGAGGGTAGTTCCCGATGCCAGCCCAGCCCAGCCCGCATTCCGGAGAGTGGTTCATCGGCTGCTGTTGGAGAAGTGGGCAACGGTGCCGAGAGGGTGGACCCTGAGGCCGCCCATGTGAATGCAGATGTGTTAACCAGGGGTTCGGCCCGTGTAGGGATGACAACAGGTAGATCCAACCGCCGAAGTCTGATCCCAGGAGGGTATAACGTATTGCAACACAGCGAGCAGGCCGCAACGGATATGACCCTGTTATGTGCGGCCGCTGAGCGTGAAACTCTGAAAGGTGTTAGTGACGGGGATCTATCCCGGAGGGTCACTGGCGCGGCCTTGCAGGTAGTTTTTAGTTTTCTTTGTGTGTCGTAAGGCTGACTTTGATGCATACTGACTTGCCTTTCCTTTTTTTCTTCTTCTTTTAGACTCTCATTTTGGAGGTAGAGAGGAGGCGGCGAGCGCAAAGGAAGGCAGCCACCTTTAATAAGGTTGCAAAGAAGTATCGGCGGTGCCGTGCCAAGCATCAGGCGCTGGCGGACCTACTCAAGCAGGACCCAAAATTTTGGGTTTTCCATGAGGGCCTTGAGCAGTCGGAGGCCCAACTGAAACGGAGGGTGGTCGAGCTGGAGCAGGTTGATGAGCAGTTGATGGCCGCTCGGAACATCGAGCTGGAGACTCTTCTCCAGTCAAAGGAAGAGGAATTGGAGGTTGGCCGTGGGGTAGCGGCGGAAGCTGCTGATTTGCGAGCCAAGGTCGCTGCCTTGACCGCCGAGCTCGATACCAGGGCGACTGAGGCTGGAGCTCTTAAGCGGAATGCTGCGCCAAGGTCCAATGAGGATGTGCATCGTGAGGCGCATGAGATGTGGGTATATGCCGAGGCCAGCCTAGTCGTGCTTGAGGAGTTCTTAGTTGCGGGTTGGGCTACTAAGGCGGAGGTTCAGGAGCAACGGCGCGTAGCTCGCGTCGCCCGCGAAGCTTGTGGGTATAGTTCCGACTCCCCAGACCGGGAGGGCTATAATTTTGAAGACGTTAACCGTTTAGGATCCGGGTCCCGAATCTCTGCAACTTATTAACCTGGTGGCGGCAATAGACGAGATGGCGGCCAGGCAGGGGACGGCGAACAGAATGGCGAAGCCCCTTAGGACTTGTATACATTTTTGTTTTGTTGTATTTTGAAGTGTAAATGGGTCCTTTTATACATGCATTTTTGGATGATAATGAAATATGTACTTTTGCTGTTATTCCTTTCCTTTTGTATCTTTTATTTTCGGTATCTCGTCTCCGCAGGGCGGATTCTCTCTTACTTATAGGATTCTTAGCGTGCTTCTCGAACGTTATTTGTGTTATTCGCCGATAGGAGGTGGCTTCGATGCTAAATAGTGGCGGCTTTAGCTAATAATGGCATCGCTTTACCTGTTATTTACGTGTCTTTTGCCGTAGTCGAACAGAGTTGGCGGTTGTTGGCGACGATGACCTTAGCCATAATAATGTCGATGGCCTTAGCCGGGTACGTAACTTCGACTGTCGTCGAATTACTCGTTTGTCGTAGTCGAGCCGGGTCGACTTATTAACGATGATAGCCTTAGTAATTTACACGTCATAGATGGCCTTAGCCATGTACGTAATTTTGACTGTCGTCGAATTACTCGTTTGTCGTAGTCGAGCTAGGTCGACTTATTAACGACGATAGCCTTAGCCATTTACACGTCGGAGATGGCCTTAGCCATGTACGTAACTTCGACTGTCGTCGAGTTACTCTTTTGTCGTAGTCGAGCTGGGTCGACTTATTGACGACGATGGCCTTAACCATTTACACGTCGGATATGGCTTTAGCCATGTACGTAACTTCGACTGTCGTCGAGTTACTCTTTTGTCGTAGTCGAGCTGGGTCGACTTATTGACGACGATGGCCTTAGCCATTTACATGTCTGAGATGGCCTTAACCATGTACGTAACTTCGACTGTCGTCGAGTTACTCTTTTGTCATAGTCGAGCTGGGTCGACTTATTGACGACGATGACCTTAGCCATTTACACGTCGGAGATGGCCTTAACCATGTACGTAACTTCGACTGTCGTCGAGTTACTCTTTTGTCGTAGTCGAGCTAGGTCAACTTATTAACGACGATAGCCTTAGACATTTACACGTCGGAGACGGCCTTATCCATGTACGTAACTTCGACTGTCGTCGAGTTACTCTTTTGTCATAGTCAGGATGGGTCGACTTATTGACGACGATGGCCTTAGCCATTTACACGTCGGAGATGACCTTAGCCATGTATGTAACTTCAACTGTCGTCAAGTTACTCTTTTGTCGTAGTCGAGCTGGGTCGACTTATTGACGACGATGGCCTTAGCCATGTACGTTGGAGATGGCTTTAGCCATGTACGTTGGAGATGGCCTTAGCCATTCATATATTGGAGATGGCCTTAGCCGTTCATACATTGGAGATGGCCTTAGCCATTCATACATTGGAGGTGGCCTTAGTCGTTCATACATTGGAGATGGCCTTAGCCGTTCATACATTGGAGATCATGCTAGTCCAGTCCCTTTGTCATGTCAGCCAAGAGAGCGCATGTAGTGGCTGGTATGACAAACTTGATCCGCAAATATCTCCAGGTGTCCCCTCTGCCGCCTCGTTAAAAACCTCCTTGAGAAAACCCAGTTGGGACAAAACTCGGGTAAGGGAAAAAGAGTGCGACTCGGGAGACGCCTTTTAGAAATGGAAATACTTGAGGTGGGCAACGTTCCAATTATTTTGGAGAGTTCTTCCTTCCATTGTTTCTAATTGGAATGCTCATTTACCTGCTGCTGCTATGATTTTGTAGGGTCCGTTCCAGTTGGTGCCCAGTTTTCCTTCGCTTGGGTTTTTTGATGCCAATGTTTTGGCTTTGAGGACGTAGTCTCCCACTTTGAGTGGTCTTACTTTGGCTCTTTTGTTATAGTATCTTTCGACTTGTTGTTTCTGAGCCACCATTCTTACGTGGGCCATTTCTCTTCTTTCCTCGGCCTCGTCGAGGTCTTGAAGCCTATTTACGTCGTTCTCTGTTCCGCTGGTATGTGAATACCTCAAGCTTGGTTCGCCGACTTCGACTGGTATGACTACGTCAGTTCCTTAGACCAGTGAGTATGGTGTTTCTTCTGTGCAGAAATTTGGTATGGTTCGGTGTGCCCGCAATACTTCCGGTAGTAGCTCGCGCCATAGCCCTTTGGCTTCCTCGAGTTTCTTTTTTAGTATGTTCAGTATTGTTTTGTTGGAAGACTCTGCTTGGCCGTTGGCGGCGGGGTGATATGGCGTGAAGAGTATTCTCTTAATGTTCCATTTGTCGAAGAATTCCGTCGTCTTCTGGCCGACGAACTGTCGTCCGTTGTCGCAACTGATTTCTTTGGGGATTCCAAAATGACAGATGATATTCTTCCATATGAATGCAATGAATTCCTATTCGCGTATTTGGGTGCACACACCTTCTTCCACCCACTTGGAGAAGTATTCAAATAAAACTAATAGAAATCGTACCTTTCCTCGTCCTGCTGGTAGAGGACCGACTATATCCATTCCCCATTTGATGAAAGGCCATGGGGAAGTGACTGAGTGGAGGAGCTCTCCTGGTTGGTGTATCATGTGGGAATACTTTTGACATTGTTCGCATCGGCGAACGTATTCTGCTGCCTCTTTCTTCATGGTGGGCCAATAATAACCGGCTCGTATTATGCATCGTACGAGGGCGCGGTTGCCTGTATGGGCGCCGCAGTGGCCTTCATGTACTTCTTCGAGTACTGGTCTCGTTTGGTGCGGCCCTAGGCACTTGGCTAGAGGTCCTCCAAACGTCCTTTTGTAGAGCTCGTGGTTTATCAGGCAATACCTGGCGGCCTGTACGCGGAGCTTCTTTGCTTCTTTTTTGTCGAGTGGGAGTGTACCATCTTGCAGATAGGATACAAATTGATTGCGCCAGTCCCAAGTCAAATTTAAAGAGAGTACCTCATTATGATCAATGGCTGAATGGAGGAGGGTGACCACACTTTCTTTGTTGAAGTTTTTAGTGGCTGCGGCCAATTTTGCCAAACCATCTGCTTCAACATTCCGTGCCCTTGGAATTTGTTCGAGGTGGCACTCGTTGAACTCAGTTATTAATCTGTGGATCTCTAACTGATATTTTTGCAATCTCTGCTCCTTGATTTGGTAAGTCCCAATGACCTGGTTCACTACGAGTTGTGAGTCGCAGTGGAGAGCGAGTCGTCGAGCCCCATATTTGATGTCTAGTTTCATACTTGCAATAACAGCCTCGTACTCGGCCTCGTTGTTAGTCATTTCGGGGCACCGCACGGACTGGAGAATTATTTTGCCCGTGGGGACCTCAAGAACGAGTCCCAATCCTGATACCAAGGCATTAACGGCGCCGTCAGTGTACAGAGTCCATAAGTCGGTGTTGGAGGGGGTATGACGTGCCTCCAGTTCTCCCTCTGGCAGTATTTCTGCGCTAAAATCGGCTATAAAGTCGGCAAGTACTTGCGACTTAATGGCGGTTCTCGGGTGATACGAGATGTCGTGCTCGCTGAGCTCTATAGCCCATCCGGCGAGTCTGCCTAATAACTCAGGCTTATGTAGGACACTTCTCAATGGGAAGGTCGTTACTACTTTTATGGGGTGGCATTGAAAATAGGGCCGGAGCTTTCGTGAAGCTACGACCAATGCCAAGGCTAATTTTTCAAGGTGTGGATACTGTGTTTCGGCATCCACTAAGGTTTTGCTAATATAGTAAATAGGAGATTGCATACCTTCGTTTTCGCGGACCAAGGCTGCGCTGATGGCGACCTCAGAGATGGAAAAATATACCAGTAGGGGCTCGCCTGGACTCGCTTTGGCCAGTAGTGGTGGCGAAGATAGGTATGCTTTCAATTTTCTCAAGGCTTCAACGCATTCCTCATTTCACTGTAATCCGTTGTCCTTTCTCAACACATTGAAAAATTTATGGCACTTGTTAGAGGACCGTGAGATGAATCTGGATAGGGCGGCTATTCGCCCCGTCAACTTTTGTACCTATTTTTTGCTGTTCAGAATCTCAAGTATCGGGTCTATCGCCTTGATCTGATCTGGGTTGAACTTGATGTCTCATTGAGACACGAGAAATCATAAGAACTTTCCCGAGGCAACGCCGAAGGTGCATTTCTCGGGGTTCAGCTTCATCCCGTACCTTCTCAGTATTTTGAAGGCTTTTTTCAGATGGTCGATGTGGTCTTCTTTCTTTGTCGACTTCACCAGCATATCGTCGATATAGACCTCCATGGTCTTACCGAGCTGTTCTTTGAACATTCTGGTGACCAGTCTCTGGTACGTAGCCCCGCATTTTTGAGCCTGAAGGGCATTACCTTGTAGCAGTATGTCCCTTGGTGGGTGATGAAAGTTGTTTTATCCTGGTCCTCCTCGGCCATCCTGATTTGATTGTAGCCGGAGTAGGCATCTAAGAAGCTCAACAGTTCATGTCTCGCGGTAGCGTCAATCAATTGGTCGATGTGGGGTAGTGGGAATGAATCCTTCGGGCATGCCTTGTTTAGATCAGTGAAATCCACACACATTCTCCACTTCCCGTTTTTCTTTTTGACCATGACGACATTGGCGACCCACTGGGGGTACTTCGATTCTTTGATGGAACTGTTGGCCAGTAGTTTGTCTACCTCCTTGCTGACCGCTTCATTGATAGCGACGTTGAATTTTCTTCTCATCTAGCACACGGGAGGATGTAGTGGATCGACGTTTAACCTATGGGTGGCGATGTCTCGCGGGATTCCCGGCATATCTGAATGGGAAAAAGCAAATAAATCTGCAAGGTTAGTTAGGAATTCACGATACTTACTCGGGTTGGTGAGGTCGTGCCCGATGTAGGCTTTCTTTGTGAGGTCGGTGTCGTCCAATTGGACCGGGTCGAGGTCTTCGACCGTTGCTTTAAAGGCTTCCACGATGTCGGGGTCCTGATGAAGTCCGTTGTCGGGTTGACTTTAGTCCCCGACACGGCTTATTGCTATGCTTCTGCAATCGCCCCTTTTAGCTATTTGGTGTGGGTTCAATCTTGAGCTATTTTGTAACATTCCTGTGCGGTGCGCGGCTCGCCTCGAATGCTGAATACCCCCCATGGGGTGGGGAATTTGATCACTTGGTAAAAACTTGTAGGGACGGCTCGCATGGAATATATCCATGGGCATTCTATGATGACGTTGTAGGCCGTTTCCTGGTTCATTAAGTGGAAAGTTGTTTCTAACGTGACCCTTCATGCTAAAACGGGTAGTGATATTTCTCAGAATGTCCGTTCCACTGCATTGTTAAAACCAATTAGTGTTATGCAATGCGGTATCACCTTACCTTCGAGTCCCATTTGTACGAGGACCCTCGAGTGGATAATACAGGCGCCACTTCCGTCGTCAATCATGATTCTTTTAACATCCGTATCGGCGATACATAAAGTGATAACTAAAGCATCGTAATGAGGGAAAGACAAACCGTCGGCATCGGACTTATCGAAGGTGATACTATCTTCGAAGTCGTCATACCGTTCATGGGCGATGGTCCGTTTTAGTTTGTGCGTGGTGGCGAACTTGACGTGGTTGATTGCTGAGTCGTCGCCGCCTCCGACGATCATGTTTATCGTGCGTGCTGGGGAGGGCGGCTTTGGCGGCCCGTGGGGTTGTTCCGATCCGTGCACAAAGTTTATTTTTCCTTTGTCACTGAGCAATTCCCTCAGGTATCCCTAGTTCAGCATCTTGACCACCTCTTGCCGTAGGCCTATGCAGTCCTCGATTTTGTGCCCCCGTTCCTGATGGAACTCGCATAGGACGTTTGATTTCCTTGTAGCAGGGTCTGATTTCATCTTTTGCGGCCACTGCACCTTGGTGCCCAGCTTCTCCAGCGCGTACACTATTTCTGAAGAAGACACACAAAAGGTATGGGCAGATAATAAATGAGGTGTACCTCTTTCGTTTCAGAGTGGGGAGACGTGTCGCTGTAAAGCATCCGTATGCCTTGGTGGTGGATGGGAGGATCTGGTGTATGGCTGGTGCTGGTTTTTGTTGGAGCGTGGGAGTTGTTCTCGCCGTCCGTCATTACGTCGATCCCTCCTTGTCTCTGAGTGTATCGCTGTTAACCGTTGGGTCGGCCCGTTAAGATCATCCTCGTCCGCTCATACCTCAGCACAATAGGCGTTGTGGATTTCCTCCCATGTGGTAGGGGAATATTTCATGAGACGGCTTAATAGTTTCTTGGTTGCCCTCGAACCGTCCATATTTAGCCCGTTCTGGAAAGCGGCGACTACCATACCTTCCGATACGTTTGGCAGACTCATCCTTACCCTGTTGAACCTGGCTAGGAAGTCCCTGAGTCCTTCCCCTGCGGTTTGCCTGACGGCGAAGATGTCGTTGACCCTTGCTTCCACTTTCTTTGCTCCTGCATGGGCGGTGACGAACTTATCTGCCATTTCCTCGAACGTTGATATTGCCTTAGCTGGTAGCTGAGAGTACCACGTTAGGACCCCTCCCATCAACTTCTCACCAAACTTCTTCAGCAGCACCGATGGTACATGCTCTTTTGATAGGTCATTACCCTTCACAGCAGTGACATAGTGGATCAAATGATCCTCGGGGTCTGTGGTTCCGTCGTATACCCTCAAGTAGGGCGGCATCTTGAAGGTTTTTGGGATAGAGTAAGGGGCAGCTTCTTCGGTATACGGTTGTTCGACGAATCTTCCCACGTCGCATTTTGGTAGCAACTTGGGAGCACCAGGGATCTTTTCTACCCTCTCCTGATGCTCTTTCATTTGGTCGCGAAGCACCTTATTTTCATTCTCCATTTCTTCCATCTTCTTTAGGATGGCTGTTAGCGTGCCGTCGTTGTCCTGTGCTTCGATGGGTCTGTTATTGGCTCGTCCAACTTTAGGTTCACCCATGGCAGCAGTGATGCTTACCGTTGACATACACATGACTTTACTTTGCGGTGACTTCTCAACCAAGCCACTTAGAGTACTTGTTAGCCATTCTTCCAGTAGCTTCTTGACCACCGAGGGTGCTTCCTTAGCCGCAAAGTGGAAGCTCCTTTTTCATGTAAGATCGTCAGATCTTCAGATGGAGAAGGTGAATCTCTGTACCGGGTGTGGTTCTAGGGGTTGCATTCAAGATACCCTCGTCACTGGCCTCGTTGAGAGCTGGTGTTATTTTCGGCCATCTTTTTGTGCGGTGTAGAGAATGGTAGTTGGTTGTTCTCTAGGTGGATACTATGATTTTGGTTCTCGAATTCCCCACAGACGGCACCAAATTGTTTGGCTCAAAAGTTATCAATCTACTTTGTAAGCTTAAAAACAATCAAAAATAAATGAGGGTAAATCGTAATCAAATATAATAAAACCTAGAGACAAAAGAGATGAAATTAGTGTAGTAGATCTGATAAGATGAACTCGAGAATGAGTGTTCGTTAGATGTAGAGATAGAGAGAGAGTAAGAGAAAATAAGAGAGTTGTATTATCCGAGAATAATAATGATGCCCCTTTACAATGGGAATGTCTCCTTTATATAGCAGGAGGCCTTCCTCGAAACAATCATAAAAGTACAAAAAGTAGTCAACGTCCCCTAGCGAGGACGCTGAGTTTTAATTGGCGTCGCCTTTGTCCCCACGCCCAAGTCGTACCCTTGCTTTAGTTGACGTATGCTCACTGGGCGTACCCTTCGGCGTAAAGACGTTGAGGGCCAAATTTGACCACATACACTATATATTCATAAGATCTTGGAGTTTCTTAAATTTCGAATCATGTCAAATTGTAGACTCCTTTTTTAAACTCTAATCAAGACAATAACCAAATACCACAATTTCATTTATAACTGTTGATAATCTAATTTTCAAGAATATAATGCAAAAAAGAACTCCCGACGACTTTCTCATTCTTGAATGCTTTTTAAACTTAAGAATGAATTGAATCATAGCACTGGAAACTTAAAATTTATACTCCCTCTGTTTCATATTAAACGAGATACTTTCCTTTTTGGTATGTTCCAAAATAAATGACACATTTCTAAATTTGGAAATAATTCAACTTTAAATTCTTCATTTTACCATTTTTGCCCTTAATGAAAAGCTTTTATAGTCACACAAATGGCATAGCCCCACAAACCTTTTACTCCTTAAATTTTTAAGACCACAACTTTCAAATTTTTTTTTCTTTTTTCTTAAACTCTGTGCCGAGTCAAACTAGCTCAGGGAGTATAAAAAATGGTAGGCTTTTCAAAACAAGGCACATGGGTGTCCAAAATTAAGCAGTTATAGCTTTACTAGTATTCTGAAAGGCACATGAATAAGGTAGGCAATGACTGACTGTCCTTTGTTAATTCTGTAATCTGATTTTTGTATCTGTTTTTTGGTCTGATTCTTCGTCATTAAGCTAATCGTTTCTTTTTCTTCCTCTATTTTTTTTTTCCTTTTCGTTTTTTACATAACAACCCCACTACAGTGAAAAAGCATGTAAAGGGTCCACCTGTCCTCTTCACAAAATTCTATTCATATACTATGATAATACTCTCACTTTAATTAGGATGACAGTTTTGATCTAATCTCACAATTTTCAGATTAATGATAATTAATTCAGCTTCAATTTGGTTATCGTATCCGACAACAGTGTTTAAAAGCCAAACTTATATAATTGGAGGTAGGGGTGTTTACGGTTTGACGGAAAATCGATCCAAACCGAAAATCGAACTAAACCGATTAAGTAAATCGATATTTTTTTGATTTGGATTGGTTTTGGTTTTAAATTTTAAAAATCGATAATATTTGGTTTGGTTTTGGTTCTATTTTAAAAAGCCAAAAAAGTAAACCGAACCAAACCGATTAATCATATACAAAATTTAATAATTATTTATATACAATATAATATCTTTTTTTGTTAATAATTTTAATTGTTATTTGAATTTTGGTTTATCCTATTATATCTTAAAAGAATGTCTAATCCCAAAACAATGGGATTTGACCAATTTTCTTTTCATTAATAAACTCTAATTCTCTAACCCTCCGCACATACTTTTGCCTAAAAGAAGAGTTAAAAAAAAAATCACCACAAGAGTAAAGAAAGCACATTTAAATTGCAAGATAACAATAGCTAAAACTTGAGAAAGCAAACTTTTAGTTTATTTTTTTGTTCATTCTTTTCATATAAATATGTAAATGAACTTTCAGTTCTCAAAGAAATATATAAAAAGCATAAATTTGACAAATTATTTTCAAATTGTTGACTAGCGTTGTTTTAATATTATCAACTTATCATTAGCTTACTAAGAACCGAAAAACCGAATCAAATCGAACCAAACCAACAACAATCAAACCGATGGTTTATATTTAATTTGTTTTGATTTTGGTTTAAAATTTTAAAAACCGATTAAATTGGTTTGGTTTTGGTTTAATAAAAAACCGACCAAACCGAACCATGAACAACCCTAATTGGAGGCAGTAAATAAAGAATTTTGTAGACTTGTACAAACGATCTAGATAGATGATACCAATTAATTGATATGGACGGCGTAGTGTTCTTAATTTGTTAACCCTTCAACTTGAAAACTGAAAACGCTTATTTACATTGATGTTTACACAAAATCAATGAATGTATGATTTGATTTTTTACATATAATTTTATTATTAATTATTTAACCATTTTTTTTTTTTGAAAAATGACATGGTATAGCTGCAGTAGAAATAATAGACAAAAAAATGTATAAAATTTATATATTTTTTTTATATATATAAAAAATAATACAAGTTTTATATATTTTTTCGGCTACCATATATAAATAATTTTCGCACGGGCTAAAAATGACAATATCTCTTTTTTCCTAGTATAGCCATCTAGTATCCGGTACCTGCTGGTGTGGCTAATCCACATTTATGCTACTTAGGACCCATGAAAAGGGTTTGCTCCCTAACTTACCAGGGATTTCCTTATTCACCAAACTCGAATCTAAAACCTCTAATTAGGGGGCAGAGGAATCTCATTCATCTCATCACGCTATTTAGCTAAATTATCACACACTCCTAATGTCCTACCTCAAAATATTATTTAACTTTGATATACAAAAATGATTTAGTTATATTGGCGTAAGTTTATTTGTGTCATGGAGACAAAATACAAGCAGAGTGGGATGGCTATAATTTCCTTTTGATTCGTAGACCTCTCCTTTCTCACAAGTGTTAGCTCTCCAAAAAGAAAGAGAATATTCTATACGTATAATCAATCCCAAGCAGATCCCTTTAATTGATAGCGGTTAGTGTGTTCTTTGTATGCAGTTGATTAGCTTAGTTACAGTCATCTACAACATTTATTGATAAACATATTATTGATTGAAAGCTTGACGTGGAGATAGGATTATTTTCATTTTTCGTTAATCAATGAACAGAACGAGTCACCTTGTGAATTCAATACATATTAGCAGATTTTTTTGTTTAGTGTCTAGTAGTACTATCTCCGGTTCATGATAAATAATAATTTGCTTTTGGCACGCCCATTAAAAAAATACTAAAATTACCTAGTATGATTAAATTATTCTTAACTAGGCAAAATACATAGTTTATCCATTAACCTTCCAGTGAAATTCCTGGTACACACCTCTTTTTAACAGAAAAACTTTTTGCACACTCAACATTTCAAAAGTGTATCTAAGAAACACTATTTTTGACCAGATAGCATTTACGTGTTTACACACACAAAAAGCACGTGAAGCCCATAAAAAATTCCATTTTTGTCTCCCCTCTCCACAGGAACCCCTCCCCCTCCCCGTGGTCTTCTTTCTCACCACCCTCCCCCTCATT
>MU714251.1:127319-138925 GCA_026770625.1 Nicotiana glauca
TTGACATATATTTTTGTACTAAAACTAATTATGACATATGAAACAAGTATACTCAAACATACCCAAAAATTGTAGTTTGCTGGTAGTTCAACCAAAAATAATGACCAACAACAAGGAGAGAACAACCAGCAATTTTAGTTCAATATTGGTGATCAAGTGCATGCAAGCACAAGCAATACAGGTATCTACAGAATTCCTACAGACATATCTACAAACTTCAAGATAGCATTATCTAATTATATTAACCCCTTTTTCACTATGTTTTGCAGCTGCAATTTCTACGGAACATGTTCAAGCACATGTTGACTTATATCCTGATTTTCAAGAAGCAGTTGGGGCATATAAATCAGGTATACTATCATACTTTCAATACAATAAGGTTACAATGCAAAATTTTTATAATTCATACTTTAACTACAAATTCCCACATATATCTACAATTCTCATTTTTTAAATTATTCATTCAAGCTGAAGTTTCAACAGAACATCTCCAAGCACATGTTGAGGAAGAACCAAAATTTGAAGAAGTAGCTGAGGCACAACAAGCAGGTATAATATCAGAAGCTCATTATATTCACTTTATATCCACAATATTGTGCATTACTACATACATCTACATTTATCTTCAGAAGCTGAAGTTTCTCCTGGGGGTGTGCCAACAATGGTTGAGGAAGAACCAGGATTTCAGGAAGGAGCTGAGGTAGAAAAAGCAGGCATAGTATCATAATATACTTTTGAATAGATAATTGTTTCTTATACAATTATACAATGCTTTTAAGTATGTTATTTTATATGTAACAAATATTGAAGATAACGTTCCACAGTCTCCAATTCACGGTGTGACTGTGAATGAAGTTGTTCCTAAAGGTTCAGGCATTGACAAGAAAGGTCTGACATTGGATGACTTTGAGTTGCTAGACAACTTAACACAATTGGTCATGTATGGCGAGCCCATACCAGATGAAGCAACCCCTATTCATCCGGGTAGAACCAGGCAACCGGGGAAACATGCACGATCACCTTTCACACCTCTGTATAGTTCTGGAGGCAGCACCTCTGTCGGACCTAAATTTTTCTACCTCAAGCACCCCTTCACAACTATTATAGGTGAAAATGTAGATGCTGATTTGATAGAAAGGTTCACCAACTAGTTATACCTTCGTAGTGACAAAGTATCTAAGAGGTATGAATGCTTAATTTTACACTTTCATTTCACCATTTTAAAACTTTAAATATGTAATTCATTCTGTTATTTTTTTTATTTGATATTTTTTTGTTATTACAGGAGGAAAGAATACTTTTCCAAAAAGGATAATCAAATCAAGCCTTGGTTAGACTTTGGTTGTGAAAATGTGGATAAGAAGGACTGGTTTTATGCCCTTGCTCACCCAGGACAAGTCATCAATAACACAGTAAGTATAAAGAACAGAATCATTCACAATATGTGCTTTGTCTTCAACTGTGTAGTGTAATTGTAGTTATATTGTAGACAAGATATATAGATTACTATATTTTGTCTTCAGCTGTGTAATATATAGGTTATTTTTGAGACCTTATGTTAGTTGCTATATTGCATTTGTTCCTCTGTATAGTAGCTAAAGTGTAGCAATCTGTTAGATTATTTGATTAGTTCAAATTGTAGTTTAAGTTGTAGCTGTTATGTAGATAATTGTGGTTACTATGTAGCTTATATTAGACTTTATTTTATTTTGTAGCACATTGATGTTATTATGTATTATTTGAGAAAAAGAGGCAAGTACGGCCCCAACAACGACATTAGGTTCACAACAACCGATTGCTTGTTCAGGACCAAGATTGAACGAATCTATGACAAGTTCATAAGTTCTCTACCAGAACTTAAGTATTCGGTTATTAAATCAGATGATGATGTTGCAGAATATATCCTTGGGTATAGACTTCTTTCTAATGTTGCCTGGGATGTAGTTGACTATGTCATCATGCCTGTGAACATTGTAGAGAATTTCCATTGGTTGTTGCTCGTTTTCGACATAGCGAACATGCAACTTTATGTATATGATTCCATGGTGTCTTCAAACCGTCATAATAATGTTGAATCATTGGTTGATAAGTTTTCAATCATTATCCCTCTGTATTTGTCTTGCACTGGTTTTTACAGGAAACGTAAATACATTGACTTCAAGACCACAAAGGCATACATTGAGAAATCAGTTACAGACCCTCTCAACATACAGTGGATGGTTGCGGAGATTCCACAACAAAAGGAAGGATCACTGTAAAAAAATTATTATCCCTTTCTATATGTTTAATTATTTTATTTTAATCAATTGTTACATAATGAAAAATTTTGATCTTATGCAGCGATTGTGGTGTATTTGTGGCGGCTTTTGCGGAGTATGTTAGCCTTGGAGATTTGGCAATCCCAAAAGAAGATCTTTCTGATATCGACCAACACCGTAGACGCTATGGATATCTACTATGGGATTATGCTACAAAGAAGCAAGAAGATGGGTCAATCAGTGAAAGTGAGGTTACAGGCAGGCTAGTAAGGAGGAAGGGTGCTCCTGCTAAAAATGAGAGGACTAGAGAACAGAGAAAGACGAAATAGAGTCTTGTGTTCCTAGTTTAGTTGATGTCATTTTGTAGTTGAAGTGGAATACACTGTAGGAAATACGTCATTTTGGTTGTTTACAGCACTTTATCTTCATTACATTAAACTCGAGTACTCTGATCTGCTAGAATACAATTTGCCTTTAATCTTCAAGTAATTTTTATGAAATACCTTCAAGTTCTAGGTAGTTTCTGTATATAACTGTCATTTGTAATTAAGGTACACAACCAAAAGATGAAATAAATACAGGAATCATATAAATAAATTATCCACAATTTATCTACAAATCATATACAAATTATTAACAAGACTACAATTTAACTACATTTAAACTACATTTTAACTACAAATCATCTACAAATTATTAACAGGACTACAATTAGACTACATTTAAAGTACATTTTAACTACAATCTGAAAACAATTTACATTGAATGAATTCTTTATTAATATTAGTTATTTTGTATATAGTAAATATTAAAGTTTAACTAAGCTATAAAAAAAGACAAATTTAGATGCCTGACAGAATACATAAAATCATATTAAACGCAAATAAATTTTTTTTAGTATACTTCATAATCATATTCAAAAACTTGAACAATTACACAAAAAAATCGGATAATTTGAACTCACTAACATTTATTTTGAATAACTATTCTAACTACATGATATTCATTTCTTTTTGGGCGCATTCTTGCAAGTTCTTTTGTTATGCCCTTCACCTCCACAATTTTCACATGGCACCTTGTACTTCTTTGACTTTATTTCATCAAATGTTTTATATCTTTCCTTGTGAGGTCTCCCTGGCTGCCTTTTATCTCCCGCCGGTAGCTTTACTACCTCATCCAAAATATGTTGTGGCACATCCCATTTGCTTTCATCAGGAAGAGGATTTACTGGCATTTCATAGGTAAGCAGAAGGCTCTTCCTTGTGTAATACGGAGAGCAATAGTTTTCGTATGTTTCCTTCCTGTGCCTTAATGCTGCCAAAGCATGCGCACATGGAAGTTCATCAAGTTGGAATTGTCCGCAGCTACATTTCTTGTTTTCTAGACACACAATGTACTGTTTCACACTATCTAACACAGTATGTATATGATCTGTTGAAGCCCTCACCTATAATTGAAGAACAAACAGAAATAATAATATATCAATCATTAAAAAGGATTATCCACAACTTACCTACAAATCAGCTACAAATACATTACAACTTATCTACAATCTACAATTACCCATAATTTGACTACAGTTTATCTACAATCTGGAAACAATGCATATTAAGCAATTTATTTATTTATTGCACCAAACAAACAGATCTTACCCTTAGTTTGTGAGATAATGTATTGTTGTCATCCAATTCTTTGTTGAATTTGTACCCAAGGTATGTGAAAGTACCATTTGCCTTCAATAACTTTTCTTTCGTCCAACGTTCAAGAAGCGTCCTCATATACTCTAATAGATCAAATATTGGCAGCTCTCTTGACTCTTTTGTTACAGCATTCAACGACTCGGCAATGTTTGATGTCATAGTAAAAGTTCTATTCACCGTTGCATATACTCTTGACCATCTATGATAGCCAATATCATATAGGTAAGATTTCACACGCGGGTCTACCTCTTCAATCTTCAACATCCTTTCATTAAATTCATCCAGAGTGTATGACCGTGTTGTAGCAAAGTACAATTCATGTAATTGTAGATGTCCCTTCTTGAATTTGGACCTTATATTTTTCCAAATATGCCACATGCAAGAGTAGTGTGGCATGACCGGATAGACAATTGATGTTGCCTTCAGTATACTCTCATTCCTATCTGAAACAATACACATTGAAGGTCTTTCACCATATGCCTCCTTGAATTGCTCAAAGAACCACTTCCAAGACGTGTCGTTTTCAGAATCAACCACAGCATATGCCAAGGGCAATATAGTACCTACATTTTAAATTCATAAAATATTAATTGATAGCCCTAAAAAGGTATATAAAAATATAATTAAATAACAACTACAATATATATTCAGAATATAGACAATTTATCTATATTTTTACATGTTAACTACAAAATAACTACAATATAACTATAATTTAACTATATTTTATAGACTGCCTACAAAATAACTACAAAATTATTACATTATTTACCTGCTGCATCCATGGTGCTTGCTGTAAGCATAATCCACCTGTAGGCTGACTTTAAGAATGTCCCATCAACCACTACTACTGGCCTACAATGTTGTCAACCACTTATTGATGTACAAAGAGCAACAAATGCGTATAATAAGCAATCATCTGCTGCCTTCTTCAATTTAACAACAGAACCAGGATAAGTCTCCTCAAGAATATAAAAATATTTGGATAATTTGCTGTAGGAGTCAGACGGATTCCCTCTCAAAAACTGTAAAGCCTTTTCCTTGGCTCTCCATGCTTGCATGTAGCTTATGTTCAGTCCATGTTCGGATAACATGTCAGTTTGTATGTCCTTTGGTGTGTAAACAATCTTAGGATCACAATACTTTGGAACGACCATGCTACCAACTACAGCTGCAGTACGTTTGCGATGTATGAATGTTTCGTCCATTAAGGAGCATGTGTGTTGTCGGCTGAAACTCCTTATCTTGAACATTACCGAATCATTAATTGACGTTGCCTTGAGGTGCCATTTACAGTTTTCAGCAACGCATATAAGCCAGTAGCTACAAAAAAATAAAATATTTAATACAGGCTATAGATGTAGAAGCAACAAAAAGGACTGTTTTAACACAAATTCGTTAAAAACTACAATTAACTACAATTTATAAAAACCACATATCTTCACTAAAATACTGCTTTTATTGATCTATTCTCCACAAATAACTCCATACCTTCTATGACTAGATCTTTTTACTCTGAACTGGAACTTGTGCATCACAGAAAAATTCTTCATTGCAGCAGCTACAGTTTGCTTGTCCTGATAAACTTGTCCTTCTTCAATATATGTTTGCGTATATTCAGTTATTATTTCACTTTGATATTCCTCTATAGTTGGTGAGGATGGAATTTCAAGTAACTTTAGGGATCCAGACGAACCTGCAGCAACATAGAGATAAATGTAGTAACTATGTAGATAATTTTGAAAACGACATTGCTTTATGAGCTTCAGTACATTATTTTTTGTAGTTAATTTGTAGATAAATATTGTAATATTATAGATAACACACTAACACAATAAATCTCTGCAATGTCGAATTAAACATACCTGCACTTGTGCTATCGTTGGTGATTGCCAATTCCATATTGAAATCTCTTATGCTTATACATAAAGAATACGAACCTAAGTTCTTATGATCCTTTTTGGTCTCCATATACACACGAACCCCCGTATCATTCCTAATCTCCATTGGAGGACAATTGTCGTTCATAATGTATTTGATTTCTATAATTTTATCCGATGTATCAATCGATAGTTGTTCTGCAATTGTAGAAATCAGAATTTCGTAGCTTGCATTCTCATCTACCACAATGGCATCAACTTCAAAATCTCTAAATATGCCATAGTTATCCCAATTTTCATTTAATTTTAGCATTATTGGGATTTTTGACATGATTTCGTATAGTTGAGAGAAAAAAGATGAAGAACAAATATAAGTTCGACAATTTGAGTACTGAGGTCGATGAAGAACAATTTTGAATTCTTACATTTGTATTGCGTTGTAGAATTTGTAAAAGCAATTTGAGTACTGGAGCTTCTGAAGCTTGCGTTGTTTTAGAATTGTAGTGAATGAGAGAATTACGCAGCAGTGAGATCTCTTTACGTTTCAAAATTCGAATTTAATGTGGAAAGAATCAAACGCAGATTTCGTGCCTTCTTTTTAGCGCGTTTTAAATGGCAGAATCTGCCTAATTATGGATTGGTATATAAATTGTACTAAAAGTGTGGACTGAGCGAGTAATTAACAAATTATGAACATTTTTGATAATAAGGTTTCATATATGATATAGATAGGAAAAAATCCCCAAATACCTCCCGAATTCGCTTAAGCCATATTACTAAAGAATTCTCGCCATCTCATATATAATCAGGTCTGACGCCGGGCTTCTAACATCTAGTAATTTCAACGTTAATAGGAGTACAAGAAAAAAATTCCTTTTAATTATCTGTCCATTTTAGCAAATTAAAAGAGATTTATTATTTTCTTTCAATATTAACCGTTAGTATTAAGTACCCACACTTTTCAAATTTATTAGAGTTACAACTTTAATAATCATAAACAAGAGTAATTTACTAATCCAGCAATGTAATATTCCCCTCCCTTTAAGTTTCCCCTTTCCCTCCCCCTAATAGTTAATAAATTATTTTAAAGATATTGTAAGTAAAAACTTTCAAAATAAGAGGTTTAAAAAATTACATATATTTTTAGTTGTTTTAAAATTAATAGCTGATAAATATAGTACTCCCTCCGATCTACTTTAATTAATTTTTTAGTCTTTTGCTTGTGGTCCATAATATTTGACTTTTTAGATATCTAGAAGGAATTAACCTCTTTTTTTAAAGTTGCACTTGGAGTAAAGAGCCTAGGAGTATTTGCTATATTTTTAATGGACAAATTAAGGTTAATATGGTTATTTTATTTTTAAATAATGCTAAAAGGTGAAATTCTTAATATGTGTGGAAACAACCAAAATATCAATTAAAGCGAACCTAAAGGAGTATATATTTTGTGCATATATGTATTATATTCATATAAGAAGCAAAAATGTTCTTGAACTATTGAAAAAGGTCTAAAAATACCTTCCATCCATTTATTGGGCTAAAAATACTCTTTCATCCACCTTTTTAGTTCACTTATACCCTTTGAGCGTTCGATCAATGCTGAATTTAAAAAATAATTATTTAAATTTCTCGTCGCAACTCTTATTAGTCGAAATTAAAATATCTAACTTATTAGAAAGACCCACCCATATCTACCATTTTTTCGGAGTAACTCGCCCCAAACACTAACCTGACCCGAATAAAAAGTTTAAATAAAAAAAGATGCTCCATTTCTATCTAACCCATGGATTTACATGTGTTTATTTTCTTGATTAATCTCATGTATAGCATTATCATCAAATAAAGATTCATGAACAAATTAAACAAATAAGAAAAGCCTAGCATGAACGAGCCAATAGTTTTCTTGACAATAATGTGGGGCGAAAAACTAGGGGTAGGCCAAAGATTTATGATATCTTCCAAACAATCACTTTGAGATCTTTCTGTTATGTGAAAATGATTAAATTAAACTCATCTTGAATATAATGCAATATGTGTCTATCATGTAAATTGAATTGGATACCATAACAAGAAAAAGAAAATCGCACAGTAAATTTACGTCTATATGTTTGCTGCAACTTTCATGGAGCTTTTTGTTGGGCTTTAAGCTTGGTGTAGCTTAAAGAGGATGAATAGAAAATTGAGGGAAAATGAAAATTTGATTTTTCCTTCTTGGCAAAGGGACATTGCCCCATATTGGAGGAAGAAAGATTTTTGATGGATATATATACAATTGCTCTGTTTCTAGTTCTTAAAAGAGTTAAGAAGGCAAGCATCGCATTTTCATCGTTGCTCGCTCCGCGTCGACTTCGGTCGAAGATTGATTGATTAATCTTTTTGGACAAAATTCCTTTTAATTATTTAATTAAATTAACGAAAATTCAATCCGGAATAACCCATGATCCGCGATCCGGTCCGTTTGGTCCATTTTCTTTCCGGATTATTTTAAATCTATTTTTTAATTTTTCCGTAATATTTTTACTTGTTCCAACAGCTATGGCTGTTCTGAAAAGTTGCAAACCTTTTTAGAAACAGTGCCATATGGGCTATAAATATGCCTTGAATCCCAGAATTTTTACTTACTAAATTTTCTGATTATCTTCCTCTTCTTCTTCTTCTACACAATATTTTTCTGTGTGTTTTACGACCATTGAGTGGTTTGCCGTTCACCAGAATTTTTTGTACCAATATGCCGGTGAGTTAAATCGTTCTATCCTGAGAGGATAATATTTAGAAATCTCAGGTACTTGAGGGGAATAATTTCCTTAAGGACACACTATGCATTCAGTAGGCTCGATTCCTATACTGTTTTTTAGAATTTATTTCGTTAAACTAGTGTTTATTAACTTTCTGTTTATGTTTATATTTCATAAAGTTTAATTGTTTATTACAACAATACAGTTTTAGTAACACTTTTGTTCCATGGAGTTTGATATAAGTGGGGCCTCTTTTCTTTAGTTGAACTTTTTGTTCGAGCCGGATTAGTGTTTGAAGCAGGTTTGGTACGAAAAACTGGTAGATATGGATATCTTACTAATGGTTTAGATATTTTAATTTTGTCCAATAAGAAGTTGCCACATGGAATTTAAATAATTATTAATTTTAATTCAGCATTGATCTAAGGATCAAAGGATATAAGTGAACAAAAAAAATGAACGAAAAAATAGTTTTAACCCAATAAATAAATAAAGGGTATGTTTAAACTTTTTCCTGGCATTTCTATTATACGAAACTTTACGTATGAGGCCCTCATTCCACATCAATTTTTAGCTAATAAATACACAATTAATTTCCGTCTACTTTTATGTTTTGCCCTTTAAAAAATTCACTCTGTCCCGCTTTAGATTCTTTACCCCACAGAGTCCAAGACTTCAACCCTTGTGTTGGCATCCCCTACGTCGCATTAATTGGTTGCACGCGACATCACCTAACCACAAATCATGAAACTACTGAAATTATGAAAAGTAAAAGTTTAAGAGAGAAGAAAAAAGAAAAGTCTATCTTAAGAAAAAGGCAACCCATAATTTTTTTTTTTTTTTTAAAAGTTAAAAAGGTAAGAATACCCTCTCTCCTTAAAACACAAAAGACTGTGAAGTAATTAACTTTTTAGTGGACGATAATGCCCACACTTTTACAAACTGCAATCTTTAGTTGATCCCACATGTCATTCTTCTTCCTCCATAAATACCCTTCTCTTGCACCTCAATTCTTCCCTTTTCCTCTTCCTTTCTCCCTCCGGTTTAGTTTTAAAAAATCTTATTATCATGTTTGAAGAGCCGGTTCACTATCATCTCCCGGTTCTTGAAGATGTTCTTTCACCTAGTGATATCCATGAAATTTTATCTTTTTTACAAACAGAACTTCCGGCCCAGTCTACGTCCGGTTCAGAAACAACCCGGTCGGTCTTTTCCCTAGAAGAAAGGAAGCGACGCAGAAAAGTATCAAACCGTGAATCCGCTCGTCGGTCCAGATTTCGAAAGAAAAAGTACTTAGATAATCTCACGGACCAAGTGGACCAGCTCAAAATCGAAAACCGGGAATTAAAGAACCGGTTGTACGTTGCTACGCACCAGTGTCAAGCAGCTCAAAGTGAAACGGACCGGCTTATACTTGAGTCTATTGTCCTTCAACAAAAATTAGCCGGTTTATGCCAAATCTTGCATCCCATGCAGCTCCAATAATCTTCATTCACGTAAAAAAAAATTAAAAAAATTAAAAAGCTAAATCGTTGTCATGATCATTTCTCAAAATTCCAAAATCGTCCTCACTCTTCTTTTCTTTCTTCTTATTTCTCTCGGTCTGTCCATCTGTATGTTAATCGCCGACTATAATATGCATGCATGGCATGTTGAAAAAGAAAAAGGAGGGAAATAGAGAAAAAATAGCACATTTTGCATGGGAGATGATGGATTTTTGGATGAGGGATTTGACTGATTGTGTGGTTAAGCCCTCTAATTACGTGATAATTAGTTTGGTTAAGGCTATGTTTGACAAGGCGTAAATAGTTTCTAGTATATGTATAAATTAATGTTCCTGAAAATATTTTAAATCTTTACGCCTAACCAAACAAAGTATTAGGTGTAGCCAGTATGTGTCTGTCCCTTTTTATATGTTTTTACTTTATTGGCTAAGCTCTTTCTTACGGTTAAAGAGTAAAAAGCTTTGTAAATTAAAGTTAAGGTTGTAGTTTTATCATGAATGTAAATATGAGTATAGTATGCTTTCTTCTTTTGTCCGATTGTTTGTCTTGTTATATATTTGTTCCCTCTTGATATTGGGGTGGTTAGTAATTACATACTACCTGATTTTGCATCCATGCATAAAGCGTCAAGGTAAAAATCCCTCTTTTTTTTAGATAAAGTTACGAGAAACACAAATGTTAATTAAAAAATAGATTATTATATTTAAAATCCACGTTCATTCCAAATAGATTAAAATAGTTATAACTATATCTCAATTCCAAACAGATTAGAGTATATATGTTATATGAAGAAATAACAGACCTAAGAGAACAAAAAAAATGCTCTCTACTACATCAATCGAAATACAACCTGTTTTCTTATGACTCATTCTTCCTTGCCACCACCACTTCTCCACCAATCAATCACCACAAATGGAGGAGTCATGAACATCGACCCCCCAAATTCTCCAACGCATAACACTGTCAACACCCTTCCCTCTTACCTTAATACACTAATTTCCAACGATATTGTCTCCTCCTCTCTTCATCAACCTAACTCCCCACCCACAAACATCGATTTCACTGAAGAAACTGAGGCACATGCATGTTTGACTCGAAAGTTAATAAACACTTTACAAGCAAAAATATAATCGAACTAATTCAAGGGGTAAATCATAGCCAATCATAATTAATCACTGAATCAGAAGACAAACTCAAGACATAGAAGTAATCAATTATGGAACGACATACATGGAATTTTATTCATCAAAGTTATTTGACCTGCCTCTTCTTGAAGAGGTTCAGGTTCTTACATTGATCTTGTTTATTACTCCACTTGTGGAGTATAGCTTTCTATCTCTGATGTATTCAGAATTCTCCCTCAAAGTAGCTCGACCTTACTCTCCTTAAAGAGGTTCATGATCTTATATTGATATTGTTTATTACTCCACTTGTGGAGTATAGCTTTCTATCTCTGATGTATTCAGAATTCTCCCTCAAAGTAGCTCGACCTGCCTCTCCTTAAAGAGGTTCATGATCTTATATTGAT
>MU714251.1:139358-154661 GCA_026770625.1 Nicotiana glauca
GCCCATTGTTTTGTTATGGAGATGTCCCCTCATTTTTTTAGGGACAACTGTCATAAGTCAGAGGTCAGTGGTGTTGACTAGTTACTAAAGATTGGCCGTGATAGGGTTGGTCCCCTGGTTACCGAATGATCGAATATTTACCAATACAGTTAGTCCCTCCGCTCTTCGAGGTCGCGCCTGTGTCGACTTCGGCGAGCGGATAAAGCGGCGTAATCAGGGAGGGTCCTTTGACATGAGGTTTCAGAATCGAATTGCTGATTGTCGAACGGAGTGTCATTCCACATGGTCGTTCATAATAGCGCACGTTTCTATGAAACTGGATTGCTTCGTGCACGGTTATGCATTAATGGCGATCGTTGGGTTCCATGCGGACATAATCTGTTATTTATAACTAGAGAAGACGTGTCATTTTGTTCTTTACTCATTCATTGTTCTTCTAAGAGGATTCTCGAGAAGCTTTTTCTTCTGTCAAATCGCATTTTTTCTATTCTTTCGATCATAATCATCATTAATATCTCCATTTCCCTCATCAAAGTTCTTCTTTCTCTCGCTCGTGAATCGATAATGATAGGCACTTCTTCTTGCGGTAATCGTACGGGTAATTCCCCGACGGTTGAAAATCTCGCTCCGGCAAATAAAGGGTTAGAGTTAGTGGAAGGAGAAGAAATTCCTTCGGTCGACAAAATTCTACCTCGATCAAGAGACCAATTGATGGATTTCAGTGCACCGGGTGGTATGGAACAGGGGGACGTTTCTTCTCTAATGGGAGAAGTGGGAATAGCCCAAATACGGGAGCAATGGCGTGTCCCACGTTATGCCAAGATTGCTCTGGCAAAGACCAGGGACAGGGTGCAAATTGGTCGTCGTGGGTATTGCTCGTTCTATGCTTACATCTTTCAGGTGGGGTGCGTACTCCCGCTTTCGATGCTGATAGTGGATTTCTGTCGCTATTATGAGGTATGCCCGGCTCAGCATTCTCCTTATCTCTACAAACTGCTCCTCATGTTCATCAAGTATGCGGAGCTAGCAGATAGGGAGGTCACATTGAGGCATGCACTCAGTCTCTTCGCTCCCCAAAAAATCCGCGGCACCATGATCCATGCACGCCCACGAGGGCCGAAGAGTTTGATGGTTGGGCTGGACGATGAGGATATTCGTCACTCCTTTGAGAATTTCTTCTATATTTGGACTGAGCATCTCGTGGCGAACCCAAGTGGATTCCCGGAAGTTTGGGATTTTGCACATGAGACCTCGTTCCTAACTGGGCACCCGCCCTATTTCGACTCTCCTTATGCTTTGTACGTATGGTTATTGATTTACCTTCATTTTTGTAGCTGAAAAGTTGTCGCTGCCTCCCTTGGAGGGGATCCGGGACTGGGTTGAGGAAGTGCTTCCTCATACTGCGGGCATTCGTACCTGGACGGCTTTTTGGGAGAGGCATGGTCGCAGGCCCGTGACAGGTGGGACTCCGGCCTTTCCTCTTTTCTATTTCATTTTGTTCTGACTGCGTTTATTGATTCGTTTGTCCATTATATCTAGAGAGACCACGTCATGTCAAAGCTCCACAATTGGCTTTTCGTCGGCCGGGTGCACTCGCTAGACTAGCTACTGCGCCTGGGCCTCATCGAGCACCGAGGGCGACGTCGGTTGAATCGTCAGCGACCGCGTCCCCGCCTCGATCTATATCACAAGAATAGAGATTGTCAGGGCTCATTCGTTACCAGACGGGCTCGCCTTCGAATGAGGGGGAAGATAGGCTTCCGCAGAAGCGGCGAGTGGAATTTGTGGCGGCTCCTCCATCGGTGATCAACTTGGATTCTCCCCCGATGGATTTGGAGGGTGGTGCGGCCGGGGCGCTTGCTGGCGGGGAGAAGGAGTTAGTTGGATTTGGACCCGTTAGTTCTAGCCACGAGAATGTTGTTGTTGTCGAGGCGGAGGGTCGATCCTTACCGGCTGTCGTAGCGTCTTCTGCTGTGCCATTGTCAACTATGGCGAGTTGCTCTACATCAACGGCAGCGGAGAGGGAGAGGGACGTCATGGAGGACGAGTATGAGTCTGAGTCTGATTTGGACCCCGACGATGTTCGTATATTTGAGGAGGGTATTACTAATTCTACGGTGCATACAGGGGGCAGACCCATTTTATTGAGGTTCCCTCGGACTTGAATTTATTAGCTGAAGAAAATAACTTGGTGTCGCAGTTCGAGTTGTTATGTTAGGAGGTCGAGAACGTGTCTTTGAGGAGCATTTCAGATATTGAAGTGATGGACGAAGTGGTCGTGATGGGTCTGAGGGTGCATAGTACGTTCCTAGTTCCTTTTTCCCCTTCCGTTTTAGCTGTTGCCTTAGCTTTGCCTTTCCTTTGTTTTGCAGACTTAACTGTTGGAGGTGGAGAACATCCGCAGAGCCAGGGTTCGCTCGAGGATCTTTTTGCAGATACTGGGAAAATATCACTGTTACCGTCATCGGTGCCGAGGGCTGCACGATCGTTTACGGAACAAGCCCGGTAATCGAGCTTTGGGTGAGGAGATAGCGAAGCGGGATCAGCAGTTGTTGCAGGCTCTTGGCAGTAAGCGTGTCCTTGAGGCACAGATCCGTCGGAAGGACGAGGAGCTTGAGGTGGGAAAAGGAATTGCAGCTGAGTGTGCGCACCTGCAGGGCAGGTTGAGGGAGATGGAGTTGGAGGATGAGCAGAACCGGGTCAAGGCAGCAAAGGAGAATGCGGAATGGAGCGAGAAACTGACGGAGCTGGAGGGCGAGGTTGCTGCCTTAAAGTTTCGGGAAAAGGGTTACTCGTTGAGAGCCGTGGCGTTGGAGGAATCGAGTCGTGTGCATGATTCCCGGCTGGAGTCGGAGAGGGAGACAGCGGCCCTTAAGGAGGCGGGGCTTGAGAAGCGGATTGGTGTTCTTGAGCAGGAGGCTCGGGCCATGTTGGACCGGATTGCTATTTTGGAGGGGGAGAATCGACGACTGCAGAACCAGGCTGGTTCATCTCATACTGTCATTTCCCGCCAGGTTCATAAACTTTGGGTCTATGCCGAAGCTCAACGCGATGTTTACAAGAACTTATTAGAGGCGGGTGTCATAACCAAGGTCGTCTTCGAGGTGGCACACTAGAAGGCTCGTGATGCTCGTGCCGACTGTGGTTATGATGTGGCGGTACCCAAGGCTGACGATGGAACGGGTGGCGGGGATAGTGACGGCGGTGATGGCGCCGATTAAAGAAAAGATTTGTTATCGTTGTTTGTTGTTTTTCTTTATATTTCGTTCGTCGGTTGGTGCTTGGTTGTTTCTTGTGGTTTTTCTATATTTTTCTTTCTTGTCTCGACCGGCTGGGGCCGGATGTAAGCGGGGAGTACCTGCATTCTTAACTCTGTTGACAGTTGTACTCTTTCTTCCATCATTTGTCTTTCGTTTTTATTCTGTCTTCCGTTTTTCTCCTTTTCTTTTATGGATATGTTTGGGAGGACGATCAGCTCTTGAATTCGACCGAGGCCGTCATGTCAGTTTTGGATTAATAACGAGGGCCTTTTGGCATGACATGAACGTTGAAGGGCGGTCATCTTGTGATGACGGCAATTGGTTTTTCTCCGCCTTGGCCCCAGTGCGGCTGAGGTCGACCCTGATGAACTTGAAGGTGAGGGCACTTAGCCCGAGTCCTGGTTCGACCGAGGTCAAACCTATTGTATTTTGATGGCGAAGGCACGTGGCCTGAGTCATGGTTCGACTGAGGTCCAACCTGATATATTTTGATTGCGAAGGCATGTTGCCTGAGTCCCGATTCGACTGAGGTCGAACCTGTAGTGTTTTGATGGCGAAGGCACATGGCCTGAGTCCCGGTTCGACTGAGGTCGAACCTGTTGTATTTTGATGGCGAAGGCACGTGGCCTGAGTCCCGGTTCGACTGAGGTCGAACCTGTTGTATTTTGATGGCGAAGGCACGTGGCCTGAGTCCCGGTTCGACTGAGGTCGAACCTGTTGTATTTTGATGGCGAAGGCACGTGGCCTGAGTCCCGGTTCGACTGAGGTCGAACCTGTTGTATTTTGATGGCGAAGGCACGTGGCCTGAGTCCCGGTTCGACTGAGGTCGAACCTGTTGTATTTTGATGGCGAAGGCACGTGGCCTGAGTCCCGGTTCGACTGAGGTCGAACCTGATGTTTTTTGATGGCGAAGGCACTTGGCCTAAGTTCGGGTTCTGGCTTGAGACAGCCCTATGCCAGCTTCCGGTCTGACACCGCGTTAGGGGTGAAGGAAATTCCTCATACTTTTGTTCTGAGGGAGGGGGGGACTTCTTCTTCTTGTCCGGTCGTTTTCGGATCTCAGTTTCCCTTGATGCATTCGAGTATTATGTGCTCGATATGCTTCCATTGGTTCGTTTGAGTTGGATCGCTCCTTTGGCTTTGACTCCAGGGAGAAACTATACGATTTCGCTAGGAAATGCCCACAGACGGCGCCAAATTATTTGACTCGAAAGTCAATAAACACTTTACAAGCAAATATAATCGAAATAATTCAAGGGGTAAATCATAGCCAATCATAATTAATCACTGAATCAGAAGACAAACTCGAGACATAGAAGTAATCAATTATGGAACGACATATATGAGATTTTATTCATCAAAGTAATTTGACCTGCCTCTCCTTGAAGAGGTTCAGGATCTTACATTGATCTTGTTTATTACTCCACTTGTGGAGTATAGCTTTCTATCTCTGATGTATTCAGAATTCTCCCCCAAAGTAGCTCGACCTGCCTCTCCTTAAAGAGGTTCATGATCTTATATTGATCTTGTTTATTACTCCACTTGTGGAATATAACTTTCTATATCTGGTGTAATAAGAGTTGTGTAGAAGAAGAAGCTCCCCTTTAAGAGGTTCTCTTTTTTAGTATTTATAGCCTCAAGCTCTTCTTGCTGGTCACGAACGAGCCCATTATTTTGTTATGGAGATGTCCCTCATTTGTTTTAGGGACAACAGTCATAAGTCGGAGGTCAGCAGTGTTGACTATTTACTAAAGATTGGTCGTGGTGGGGTTGGTCCCCTGATCACCGAATGATCGAAAATTTACCAATACAATGCAGACCCCACCATTTTTATCCCTCTCTCATCGAAGGAGAAAAGTCGACTTTACACGTCGTGGAAACATGCAGTCATTGTTAAGGTTTTTGGTCGCAAAGTTGGACACCAACTTTTTCTTCAAAAGACCTACGCACAATGGAAGCCCACAGAAAATCTACCTCTCACTGATTTAGGATCAGACTTTTTTCTAATTAAATTCCAAAAAGAGAAAAATATGAATCGTGCTTTGTATGAAGGACCTTGGTTTGTTTTAAAACACTTTCTATATGTCCGTCAATAGACACCAAAATTCATAGTTTCTGAAACAAAGTTAACATATTCTGCAATTTGGTTGCGTCTCCCTGAATTACCTACTAAATTTTATGATTTTCAAATCTTACAAAAAGTAGGTAATAAAATTAGGAAACTACTAACTTTTGATGCATGTACTTCTGCAACAACCAGGGGACGATATGCCCGGCTCTGTATTGAAGTGCCGCTAGATCAGCCATTAAAAATTCACATTTTTATTAGTAGCCATAGGCAAACAATCCTTTACGAAGGATTGAATCTACTTTGTACCATTTGTGGCAGGCTTGGACATAATAAAATGAATTGCTCTTTCTCTCCAACGCCACAACCCATCCAAAGCTCTGCTTTACCATTACAATCAACACCACCTATTCCTCCAAATTGTTCCGATACCCTCACACCACCATATAATGAGTGAAAAATAGTACAATTTCCAAAGAAAATTCAGCCAAAATCACGCGTCGCCCGACCAACATCCCCCTAGTTGACAGAAACTTCTGTGCCGACTTCTCCTCAACAAGGGGCCCACATTGTATCAAGTATGTCGAAAAACCCTAATTCCTTGGCTTTTATTAATATCTCGCTTAATAATGCTAATAAAGGCAAAAATATTCTTAAAAAACATGCCTCTATTTCACCTATGTACATTTCTAATAAATTTCAATCCTTAAGAGAAAGTGACCTACCTAATTTAAACATTGATAATGATTATTCCCCTTTAAAAAATTATTTATTAAACCCTATTCCAACCGTAACACCCTACCAAATGGTTCTGGCCAAAATCCCACCTAGCCCCACACCAATCCTATACGTCTCCTTCCACCCATGCAGAAAGCATAGAGAGACACGTGCTCTCAGTTTACACGCAGGAAGCCTCTCCACAATCCAACCAATACCACTCACCAATGCTACAAACCCTAGACCATCATAACACCTTACCACAAATCACCACCAAAATCCCTAGCACCAAGAACAACTTCTCTTCTACACAAAGCAAACCCATTATCTAATCCATGCAATCACCTAATGATGGCTCTCCAAATCCTAATAACACCAATAATCTGCCTAACTCCAAACCTCAGAACTCATCCCATCATCCCTTACCGACACCTAGCAGCACTAATACAATTCCTTCTTTAACACAAACACCAAATATCTCACATAGCATACTGCCTACTCATTCCTTTTCTTCTAATGCCCAAGATGATCCCCAACACCTTCACTCACCATCACAGATGCTCGAACTCATGCAGAAAGCAATCCATCCAACGACTCACTCATCAGCACACTCCTCACTCACTACTTCCTTCACACCTAATAATGGAACCAAACACAACCATATATACTGCTCAAACACCCCATGCGATGACCACCACAACCTCTTGGTTAGAGGTGGGACTATAAAATCATGCTCCCACCTTCACAATGGAGGTGAACGACCAAGAAGTCACAATACTCATTTACAACCCGAGGGACCTTGCACAAATTATCATGGAGGGGATGAGTTTAGGGATGGTAATTTATGGCAGGTACCATTATTCTATGATGCAAGCTCTCTACCTTGCTCCATATCAACCCCTCAACCCACCAACACCAACTTGGGACACCACTCATCTCTACCCAAACCTCATTCACATGCCCTTTTACCCACCAACGCCACTAGTTCCCTCAACCCCTTTAATACAGCCATAATCTCTTCCCAACCCCTCTCCACCAATGTTGGAACCTCTGACACGTCCACCACTATCCCCACCTCCCCTTCCCAATCCAGTCGCACAAGACAATGCCTTTCAACAAGAAGTGGCAGCCACAATGAACTACAATAGGGAGACCCGTCCAATTCTTGCTTGGCTCGACAGAATAAAGGTCTTTGTCTAGAAGGAGGAATACGAAAGAAAAATTCACATCCGTTGCCCTCCAAATCTTCTAACATGCTCCTTTCTCATAAGACCCATAACCAATCCGGAAGTGGAAAAATATGCGATTCTTCTACTCCCAACACTTTGTCTATGCCCAGGGGAGCACAACAATAATCTGGGGAGGACACCGAGCAGTCATCTGCTCACCTAAACCAATAATCATATGAATTTTATCATTTGGAACTATCGAGGAGCTCAATCTGCTGAGTTTCGTCGTATTTTCTGTTCCCTTATTGATTACCATCATCCTTCTCTTGTGGCTCTTCTGGAAACACACTGTCTCCACCACCAAAATCTGAAAGAAGAGTTTAATTTCATGGGCATGGCGGAGGTGGGGACTGTAGGCCAATCGGGAAGTATTACAATATTGTAGAATACTGACACTGTTATAATGGAGCTTGTGGCCACCACACAATAAGAAATACATTGCCACATCAGGTACATCCTTTCCCTTTTACATGGTTATTTAGTATTATATATGCTAGCACTAATTTAAATAATAAACAACTTCTATAGAATAATCTTATGTGTTTATTTGACAAATATAAAGGGCCTTAACTTATTGGTGGCGATTTCAATGAAATAACTCACGCTTCTGATAAATTTGGGGGGACGAACGATAAATTTATCACGCTCAAATAAGTTTTTATATTGCATAAATTACTGCCACCTAAGTGACCTAGGTTACAAGGGTAGCCGATTTACTTGGACCAACAGTCGTTCACATAGCTACAATATTCTTGAACGAATAGATCATTTTCTTGCAAATTACGACTGCATAAATAATTATCCAGCTGCTCTTGTCAATCACCTTCCACGAACCCATTCTGATTATTTTCCCCTTCTAATACAACTAAACTCCTGCCCCTTATCTAGGGAAAAAAACATTTCGTTTTGAAATAATTTGGGCCTCACGTCCAACCTTCCCTGTATTAGTTAACAAAGTTTGGAATGAACAATCACACCTTATCTCAGCAATTGATCAATTTACTAAAGAAGTCCAAGAATGGAATAAATCCATTTTTAAAAATATTTTCAAACGTAAGCGTAAACTCTTAGCTTGATTAGGGGATATTCAATCCTTAGTCAACGATCACACTAGTATGTTCCTCCAAAATTTGGAACATCAACTAATCACTGATTTCAAACAACTCCTTAGGCTAGAGGACGACTACTGGAAATTAAAATCGCGCATCAATTGGTTAAATGATGGCGGTGCCAATACAAAAAAATTTTCACCTATCAACCCTCAATCGAAGAATACATAATCGTATCACTGCCCTAAAAGATCTCGGGGGCAATTGGCTTACAGAACAAACACTCATCAAAGCCAATATTACTAATTATTATCACACACTCTTTATCACAAACTCCACTCTTTCCTATAGACATCAGCCAATTCAACCTTTTAATGTAGTCACCCAGTTAGAACAACAACATTTGGATAGCCCCCTACAGGACCATGAGATCCTAAACGCCATCAATTATTTCAAACCAGTAAAAGCTCCGGGCCCAGATGGACTACACCTATATTTTTACCAAAAATATTGGAACACGGTTGGAAGCTCAGTCAAACTTTTTTGCCATAAAGTTTTTAACGACCATAAGATCGTCCTGTTGATCAATACAACCCTTATCTGCCTAATTCCCAAAAACAAACATGCTTCTTTGATTTTCCAATTTAGACCCATAAGCCTATGCAACACTATATACAAATTCATCACAAAAATTATCTCTAATAGACTTAAACTAATCCTGAAACCTTATACATCACACTCAATCTAGCTTCCAAAAAAATCGTCGTGTGGTGGACAATGCAATTATCGTCCAGGAATTAATATCTCGTTTTCAAAAATTAAAGGGCAAAACTTCTTATATGCTTCTTAAAATGGATCTTGAGATATCTTTTGACCAACTCGAGTGGTCATTTATACATTATACACTAGTTAATCTGAACTTCCCTCCAAACTTCATCCAACTCATCATGTCTTGTGTTACAACAACCTCAACGTCGATCTTAATCAATGGCAATCCTACTGAATATTTTAACCTAACAAGGGGCATTCGTTAAGGAGATCCACTATCGCCATATCTATTCATACTTTGTATTGAAATGCTCTCTCAGAAAATAAATACGGCAGTAGATTATCGTGCTTGGCAACCAATTACCATACCTTCTAGAGCTATATAGGCTCATATATACGCCTTTAAAATCAACTCCCCATAGAATCCCTACCACCATGTTCCTCTCTTTTGCTATTTGGCATATATGGAATAAAAACACATTAGATCGTAAAAATTTGGACATTAATATTCCTATGCTCCTAAATACATCGGTTGAATACGATTTATTAACACAAAATAGCAGGACAAAACATCTCACCATACCTGTCCACATCAAATTGCATCCCCCCCCCCCACCAAATCACTACAAATTAAACATAGATGGTGCGACTTTATCCGCTCAAAACAGCTATGAAATAGGTGGGGTTTTTCGCAACACCCATGGGCACTGTGTCATAGGCTTTGCAGGTGGATCATACCCAGCCACTAGTATCCACACAGAACTCCTGGCACTATTCATGGGATTGAAGCTTGTTGTGCGCCACCACTTTACACCTATCACCATTGAAAAAGACGCACACGACGTCATTGGTATGTTCAATACGCCTAATATGCACTACACTAACATTCTTAATGACTGCAGGTTATTGCTTCAACAACTGGGTAGGCCTTCTATCTAACATGTCTACAGGGAGCAAAATAATATTACAAATAGTCTAGCTAAATATGGAGTCAAGCAAGCAGATAGCAATAGTTGCCTCTAGTTGTAACCCCACAACTTTTTGTCAGGAATCTCTACCAGGAAGATCTAGCGGGAACAATGCCCCGGAGGCTCGTTAACAAAAACAACCAAATTTTCCACAGCTCTCTCCCACAAACGACCTCTACTTTGTCTTCCTTTTGTAATACTGATGTTTTGTCTAGTAATGAACCCTTGCAGGGGCGCTTGTAGCAATTACTAATAGTACTATTCTAGATACTAACATGCATGCGAGGCATCTTGCTCCCTGTACTAATGTTATGTTTTAATCCCTTTTAATATATACGTCTTTCTTTCTAACCAAAAATAAAAAGTTATATGAATTCTCACTATTCATGTTGCTCTATTTAGTCATATTTGATTATTTTAAAAAGGGAAGAACAACAAAATCATGGTACAATTTGATTATAATTTAATATATACAAAATGAGGATATATCGAACACTTAAATCAAGGAGGAATAAACTACCACAAATTTTGGCTTTAACTATTTGTTCTATACAATTTGATACTTCTCAATTAATGTATACAAAATGAGGATTAAATCAAGTATGAGATTACCACAAAAGTTGGCTTTAATTGTCTGTTCTTTATCTACTGGCTTAACACTTGTCCAATCCACTTAAACAGCTTATTAATTAGTATAAAATAGTGCAACTTATATTATGATTCTTAAATTCTCTCTAAGCAAAATACTTAAGTAAGATGACTGGTGCATGCACATTACCAAGCTTCAACCTTAAAAAATTAAAGACGCATGTTAGATAAATATTTCTTTATCTCACTGCTTTTTAAAATACTGATGGCCCCCAATGTTACATTTCACAGATTAGAGCTTTACTTTTTCACTATTGATTTGATTCTAATCTTAAAGACCATTCTCGGAGTTAAAACACTGATGAAAGACAAGGATGTCAGCTTTTTACCATTATTAACTTATGTTATTTTTCTTACGTTTTACCCAAAAAACGTACATGTCACAAAATCTATAACAAATTAAGCAACCAAATCATCGTACATGCAAATGAAAGATCTGTTTTCTGTACTAACGAACATAGCATCAGTCCATCACCATTGCCTTTCATTTTCTGCTTCTTTTTCTGAATATATTGGCGATAAAAAAAATAAAGTAATTATGTAATCCTGAATTGGAGCCTAACAAGGGTGGTCAGTTGATCACCTTTCGTCGAAAAATTATACTGTATATATTGGTAAAATATTACGTTTTAGAGTTATATAACACATATTGAACACCCTTTGTCGGGAATTTTTTTTCACTTCTTTCAAATTTAAATACACTTGAAAAAATACTTAGTTTCGCCACTGGATGACAGTGGCATATTCAACAATGAGTCAGGGAGTTTGGTAGAACTTAACGCTCTGAAGTTGAACCTAAATATATATATATGAAAAAAAACAAGCGCAAAATATAAATTTCAAATCTATTTCAGTTCAGAGCTGCTCAGTTACTTTGATGCTTTTCTTTTTTAATTTGTTGGTACAATTACTTTGATGCTTAGCTAGTTTTATGGGACTCTTCAACGGACATATATAGGTAGAAACACATGTCATTGTTCAAGTAGTAAATTGTTTGTCGTCCTCATGTATTGGAATATTCTTCATTGTGGATTGTAATTTAATTCAAAAACTTACGTGTGTAAAAGAAAATGGAAGAAAACATCACCATTTAGAGTGTATTTGGTACGAACGAAAATGTTTTTCGTGGAAATGTCTTTCTAGAAATATTTTCATGGAAAATTAGTAGTTTTATCACTTATTTTTTTTTTTTACTTGGTGAGTGAAAATCTTTTTCCAGAAAATATTTTCTACTATCTGGTTAGAGAGTAGAAAATATTTTTAGGAAAATAATTTTTTATTCTACTCTTCTCATTCCCCCTCCCCCCCAACCACTCCAAGTCCCTATGTTTCATGTGCTCTCCCCCCCCTCAAATACCCAACATTTTTATGACTTCATTTTCTTCAAGAATTTAATTATTATTCTAAAAATTTATACAAACCCAAAGGAACTAATGTGTTGCTTTATTTTCTTACACAAAAATAATATTAAAATTTATGCTCCATAACTAAAAAAAAAACTCTTTCTTTGGTTGAAAAAGAAAGTACTATTTCTACAACATGAATAATTGTTGAAATGAAAGAAAATATTTTTTCTACACCATGAAAAAAAAATATTCTTTTTGTTGTAATAAAAGAAAATAATTTTACTATATCATTTTGTTGAAACGAAAGGAAATATTTATTCTATATCATAAAATGAAAGTAGTTATTGTTAAAACGAAAAAAAAATTCATATCATGAAAAGAAAATACTCATTTGTTGAAATGAAAAAAAAAATTATTTATAACATGAAAAGAAAGTCTTATTAATAATATTTTTATTTAGGGTGGAGGTAGGGGTGGGGCGAGGGTGGGTGTTAGAAAAATAATTTTGATAATTTAAAAAGAAATATTCAAATTAATGTCTAGGTTCAATTTTTTTTTTAAAATTATGTTAATGAGTTTTTATTACACTAATTATTTTGAATATATTTCTTTAATATTTGTAACTGATGATTGATAAGCTTGAATTCCATCCTAACAAATTGAATTCGACTATTTACTAGCTATTATGGGATTCCTTAAAGTTAATATTTTGACAAGTCAAATTTGACCATTTTATTAGCCTTAATGGCTTTTATTTTGTAACACCCATTTGAATAGCCTTTTAATTAATGACTTTGAATAATTTTCTTAATGTTGCTTACCATCAGAAGTTAAGATATTTGAATGTATATAATTTTCTATGTGTTACTTTGAGGAGACGGTGGAAAAAGTGAAAAACTTTTCTTCTAATTTTCTTCTATTGTGCTTGATTTATTTTGATTAATCTTTGTTGTTTCTGTTCGTGATTTATATTAGAAGAGTTTGTTGAATCCTGGGCGATACGCCTAATTTTGTTTATCACGGTGTGGGCGAAATGTCCTTAAGGACAATGTCATTGAAACGTCTCAAACTAAACCTTTTATTTTCCAACAATATTAAGGATATTTACCTATTCTTATGGAAAATACCAATTAAGTATATTATTGCATCATTGTTGTTGTTGTGGTGGTGTTTGTACCTTTGGACCTCAAAAATGGATTCTGGTGGACTTTAAACACGGTAGCTTGTTCTACTTTATATGTTTTTGTGTGACTTAATATTTAACTACCAGGTACGCGTAATTGGACTAATACTATATTTATGTCATTTTCTGATTATTCTCGAGAATATAATAGGGATATACTTTGACCTCAAGATGGCACATATAATATTCTTTCAATTTTAGATGTGTTTATAGTTGTACATTATTTGCTGATGTGAATTTGTATTTGTAATTTTGTATGTGCATGCATAGTGAAAGATACTGCATTGATTTTGTAGTTCTCTTGATCTAGAGTGTTTTAAATATTCTCTTTTAACATCTTGAAGAGGCAATATGATATTAGTTATTTTGGTAGTTGTGGAATTTCCTAACATGTCAAAAGGACAATTTGTTTCTATGGCTTGAGATCATGAGAATAAATGGTATTTATATTTATATACTATTTAAAAGATGGTGACCTTTTACCATGAATTTGATATCTTTAGTCATACATATTTTCTAATTTGGAGATAAAATATTTTGGGTGAAGCTATATTATTAGCTTGTTATTTATAAAGTAGAACTTTTTATGAGTTTGAAAATGTGGGGGTCCGTAGTATTCAGAGTTATATATCATGTTTCTAAGAAAGAAAAACTTAGGAAATATTGGTTGTTAAAATTATAATGAGGCCTTACAAATTTGAGATTTTTTTGAGGTGAAAATTTATATTGGAAGATCAAAAATATATTGTATTTCTGGCTCTGAAAAATTATCTTGCTTTTGGGTCTCTTAGTAATTTGAGTGAAGAAATTATTGAATTATGACATGTTTTATATTAATTTGAGATATTTCAGTAGAAGTTAAAATTGCTTATATGTTTGGAAAAATTTTATTTTAGTATTTGAATATGGAAGATATCAAAAGAAAATAAATTCTTATATATGTTAGAAAGATATTTCAAAAGGCACTTGCATGAAAATCAAGTTTCATTTTATTTGAGATGATTTTATGCCTTACTTGGGAAATACTATGATTTTGTATTCTGTATGTCAATTTTTCAATATATTAGAAGAATACAGTGATGATATTGAATCTTTGATTCATATAAGAATGCTCAATAGTGATTGTGTAATCACCTTTTGGTGGGTGTTGTGGTAGTAAAATTGCCTGGAAGTAAGGTTGATTAAGTGTCACGATCCGGATTTTTTTTTCCCACCATCAGGCGTCGTGATGGCGCCTACTAACGGAGCTAGGCCAGCCAAACATTAAACACTCTCTATCCAACCTCAACAATATAATATTCTAACAACAATTAAATAGGTGCGGAAGACTTTAAGCTTAACAAAATGATATAAAAATGCGGAAGTTTGAAATACATCACTACCCAAAATCTGGTGTCACTAGCTCACAGACTACTATAGAATACTACAAACAAGTCTGAATGAAAGAAAAATACATATGTCTGTTTCGGTACAATGAAAACAAACTGAAATAAAGGAAAGGGACTTCAGCCTGCGAACGTCAGCTAGGCTACCTCGAGAGTCCCTGGAATGAAGATAGCTCCTAGATAGAAATCCTACTGTTGTTGCCCAAAAGCTGCTCCTGGATCTGTGTACAAAGAAATGCATAGAGTGTAGCATCAGCACAACCGACCCCATGTGCTGGAAGTGCCTGGCCTAACCCCGATGAAGTAGTGACGAGGCTAGACCGGACTACCAAAATCAACCTGTACAATCCTATATACATATATACAATAAAAGAAAAAGAAATACCAAAACTAAACAATTAAAAAGGGAGGAAAACATGCTGTGGGAGAGTACAATTTGAATATAAAATTCATCAGCGTAATTAAGAAACAGGGCACAACAATAATTATCAAAGAATAAGAATTCAATAGTTGCACGGCATCACCCTTCGTGCTTTTACTCTCGTTCTCACCCAAAGCAAATGAATAAAATGCACGGCATCACCCTTCGTGCTTTCCCTCACATGACTCTCATTTCATGGCACGGAATGACCCTTCGTGCAAATATAATCAAATCAGAGCACGGAATGTCCCTTCGTGCATA